>JAQPZY010001561.1:2802500-3065000 GCA_029931535.1 Margaritifera margaritifera
ACAAATTTAGCAAGACTTGTTAATGTAGAGCAGTTTATGGGGGAAAACGTTTAGAAAACTTTATTACATTAGTATTAGTGCAATAATAGAATGATATAATTTTACATCGTTTTCTTGAGAAAAAAGGACACACAAACAAATAGTGAAATTCATCACCGATGTCATCCTTATCGCATACGGTACATTTTCTATTTCGTCTTGGTATTTTTTTCCAATGTCCTGACTCAACTGGAAGTTTGTGGTTGCTAGTTCTAAATTTTAGCGAAGGCAAATAAACATTTCTTTCTAAAGATATCAAGCACTTTTCAAAGTCTAAGTCTTGTTCGAATAATTGATAAGTCATACCTTTCGATGTAGGTTCTAATCTTGCACTCCATTCCTGTATAAATAAATAAGTTAAAGATAGTGCAACGTTTGATTTCAGAACTAGAGGGTTACGTATTGATGCTTGGTAGAACGGATCAATTCTTCCAACTGATATCAGGATGTTTCTAATATACTCAAACCATTTATGAATAAAACTGGAATGTATATCACTCAACATGATATTTATAAGTTTTCTATTGGAAATTATGAAATTTTTTTCCTTTAATTTTGAAATCCAAAATCCAATCATGGGACATTTAATATAAATGTCAATTGGTTTCCTACCAAGCTCTGAATACAGAAACTTAACTGGTGTGCTCTTTTTGACTTTTGATATAAATCTTAGAAATTCAAGGCAAACTTTCTCAATAAGCTGAGTATTTTTAAACCCCAAACTTCAAATCTGTACTGCAAAATAGGTCAAATTGTGTGATGGAACAGTTGTAACTGTGAATCAATTGGAATGAGCAGACTGTTTATTCTTCTATTTTTGGAGAAAATAACATATGTATTTAAATTCCTCACAAGTGGTAATGGCGTTTCTACCTAGTTTAAACTCAGACTGAGGAGAATTACGTGATCCAGAAAACATTACTTTTGTGTTTGTTAAATTGACATTTAGTTTCCAAATTTTAGTGTAATCAAAGAAAACATTAAGATTGTCATGGAAAGAGCCTACATCACTCCCGATTGTTACAGTGTCATCTGCATGTATTAAAATTAACAGATTCAATCACATTTCAGTACCAGAGCTCTCTGTTTCTAGTGCAAGCTTTGTACAATTATTCTCTTATAGAAAACATTCCAAGTCGTCCAGAAACAATGAAAATAGTATCGGCGAGAGTTTTTCACCTTGGTTAACACGACAAAGAATTTGAAGAAAATAAAACCCTGACATTTGTCCAGCAAACATCACACAAGATCTGATATTTTTATATCAATTGAAAATACCTCTTAAAACAAGAAACAAAAAAAAACCTTGCCATTTATATACTGTTTTGCAATAACTTTCTCCAAAGACCCGCCCGCCAAACTGAATCAAATAATTTACTAAAATCAATGAAGGAGCAAAATAATTAGTTCCCATTTGTGTTTCAAAATTTCCGGTAATACATTTAAAGAAAATATGTGATATATTGATGAGTAGCCAGTACGAAATTCAGCTTGGTTTTCTGCTAATATGTTGTGATGGTTAAGAAAACGTTTGATTCGTGCATTCAACATGGCGGTAAACAACTTGCTGAAACAGCTAAGAATAGTGATCGGCCGGTAATTGTCGGGTTTGGTGAGATCTCAGCTTTGATTATAAATATGCCTTATGATACCGTCAAGCCAAGCTTGTGATCGGTTTGAATCTAAAGCTGATCTATTTTTAAATCAGTGTTTTCCATCTCAAACGGTTATTTTTTGTTGAAACCGTATTTATGTCAGAAACTTTGTCTAATGCAACTACAAACATAAGATTTGGGGGATCAGTAGAACGCATGAGCTTATTAGAATACCGTCTTTCCAACAATAGCAAAAATATAACGTCATAAATCTGGACGCTGGTACAAGTAGTTGCAAAGAAAAAGTGCAAAGAAGAATAGTTTCGATAATAGCGTTTGTTACCTGAAAAAAAGAAACAATACATAAATAAATAAAATACATAACATAAGCAAAGATGATGCAAACGGTCGTGATTTGTATGAACTACATAAATCATTTTGTCATCCTAATGAAATATTGCACAGAAAATATATTTTCATGTTATTTTTTATTAGAGAACATAGGGTTGCCATATAATAAAGTTTCAACTGTGAGAGAACAAGGGAGTGTGTATAAGATGTAATCTCTCAGATCGGAGAATTTTTGGGACAGTCTAAATGAAAGTGTTTTTCCGTCTCTATTTCCCCATAATATAGGATGGTGGTTATGGTTCCGTTTACGTGATATTAACATTGATTCAGTCTTATCCAGATTAAATGTAACCAGCCAACGCCTGGACCATTCATACATCTTATCAATATCTGATGTTAAGATTTCACCAACTAAGATCTGATTGTCAAGTAGCACACATAATGTTGTATCGTTTAATCAAGGATTCTATACTGTTATCAACATCATGGATGAAAATTACAAATAATAATTGGCCCAAAATGGACCACTGGGGGACACCTGGGTAGATGCGTTTAACATCTGAGAATTTTTAATTTATAATAACTCGTTAGTTTCTTAACAATAAGTAATTTTAAAACCATGATAACAAATTTACCTGAACACCAATACTTTTTAGTTTTGAGAGTAACCCTTTGTGTAAAACTCTGTCGAAAGCATTGCTAATATCAAAGAAAACGGTCTTTACTTCCTTGCTTTGCTCTAACACAAAACAAAATGAATTGTAGATGTCTGTCAACTGACGTGTTGTCGAGTCACCGGGTGAAAAACCTGATTGATTATTCGAATTGTATCGTCTTGCACAATGTAGTTGTGTACATATTTATTTACACAAGTATCATAACATTTACTTTTGTACCTGGTAAAAACAAACTTGGTTTGATTCGAACTTAAGACGAGCGATTAGGTAAGGACATAGATCCTGGAATCAGACAGAACAGTCCACACTATTGACCGAGGTAAAAACATTGAAAACAAAGTTAATAATTTGGAAACAAGGTGACCAATGCAAATTTCTATAATAATTTTATATATTTGATTATCATAAACCTACAGATCAAACTCAAAATAGTACTGGACCGTAATGGAATCTATAACTTATAGACGTAATGGCTTATCAAGTATTCCCTCACTTAAAACATGTTCACACTATGATACGGTACACATCCTGAATTATTATTATTATTATTATTATTATTATTATTATTATTATTATTATTATTTGCAGTCTCTGCAATAGATGGCTCTAACAAAGAATGACCATTTATAAAAAATGCAGTACTGCCATAATACGATAATCTTGAAGTTAATGAAGGTGAGATTACAGCTGTCACAACAAAATAATAAATATTCTTGTCCGAACAATATCATTAGAGAATACAATAGATTCCATTTGCAAGCCGTTAGTACTATAGGATTAAATGAGCATAGCTAGGTATTTATCGAAGTGTAAAGTTTACCTAATCACTCACAAAGTTAATGAAGTCCAAGGGACATTATCAGTGATTAGATACAATGTACACTTCGATAAATACCCAGCAATGATCATGTCAGTGATTAGATACAATGTACACTTCGATAAATACCCAGCAATGATCATTTAATCATCATATCTCCAGCTACATCTATCCTGTCGAAACAATCAGCGGAAAAAATTTGATTTTATGCAGAACGTAGTTGTCTTTCATTAGCCTCTTCACATGGCGCCATAATATCTCGCCCCCTCTTCGCTATCCAACGGTCACCGGTGTCCTTTTTCATCGTGGATGTGGAACTAAGTATATCAACGACCCCTTGCTACCTAGCCCATAAAGAATTACAACATGCGAGCTTATGAGGGTCACAATGATATTTATTGAGCAAATGTTCTTAAAAGTTTTAGCATTTATCGTGCTTGCTTTCTACGCATTTAGATCCTTCAAAACAAATATCTAGTCCATTTGTAGTGAGATCCATTGCTCTTACGTCATATGACCATGAACTTGAATAACAGCTGATTGAAACACATTGTCGAAGCAAATATGCAGTAATTTATGAAGATAGAGAAAGTTGCTCATAAGCCTGCTATGTGCATAGTTACGCTACATAAGGGGTTGTTGGAGTGCAGAAAGGACTGCCCAAGTATAGTGTTGGAACTTCCTGCTATGTGCATAGTTACGCTACATAGGGGGTTGTTGGAGTGCAGAAAGGACTGCCCAAGTATAGTGTTGGAACTTCCAATCGGCGATTTTATCTGGTTTGGGGTTGCAAGGAAGTGACGGGGTGGGCAGTGGCGGCGCGAGGGTGGGCAATTTCCACCAGGAGAGGTGGGGGAGGGCGCCGTCGGGACTTTTTCGTGCCTCCCCCCCCCCAATCTAAGCCCCCGGTTTCAGGGCTTAGATGGGGAGGGGGGCGTTGGAGGTTGGCAACTGACATAAAAACTGTTCTATGTGGCAAAGTAGGGGCGCCACTAAAGAACATTGCTCCCGGCCGCCTCGCTAGGGGCGCCATTAAAGAACATGACTCCAGGGCGCCTCAAATCCTCGCCCCGCCACTTGGGGGGGGGGGGGGGGGGGTGGGTGTTTATGTTATTATTATGTTGTAAGGAGTTGATACAGACATAGCTTGATTTAAAATACACTGGAAGCCGGTTGAGATCCGAAAGTGGTCCTCAGAACTTACCAATGTGTAGAAAGTTCATGATAATTATCACATGACAGTTTACAACCAATCACATAGCAGAAAACGCAGTCAATTCACAGCAATTGGAATTATATATATATATATATATATATATATATATATATATATATATCGGATCTTATACCATGTCATTCTACTTCTTATACCATGTCACTCTACTTCTTTTCAACTCGTACAAATGTATCATTCAGTATGTAACGCAATAGATGGTCTTATACCATGTCATTCTACTGCTTTTCAACTCGTACAAATGTATCATTCAATATTCTCATACCATGTCACTCTACTTCTTTTCAACTCGTACAAATGTATCATTCAATATGTAATGCAATAAATGGTCTTATACCATGTCACTCTACTTCCTTTCGACTCGTAGAAATGTATCATTCAATAATATGTAATGCAATAGATGCTCTCATACCATGTCACTCTACTTCTTTTCAACTCGTAGAAATGTATCATTCAATATGTAATGCAATAGATGGTCTTATACCATGTCATTCTACTTCTTTTCAACTCGTACAAACGTATCATTCAATATGTAATGCAACAGATTGTCTTATTCCATGGATAGGGATTGGCATAAGGGTTTATTACTAAACTTAAAAAGTTAAGGCGTAGAGAGAAATCTATTAGGATGGAAGAGTATATTACGAACAGAACTCAGAGAGTTATCGTAAGCAATGAATATTAAATGGTAGTTACTATAGTTGATATTACGTACATCGCTACTAAAGATACATACTTACGTATCCATACAATCATTCCCATGCACATTTATACATGCATATATACACTTACACATTATATATGTATGTACATATAACCATACACATGCATAAATACATACACATGCACTCACATGCATAAATACATACACATGCACTCACATGCATAAATACATACACATGCACTCACATGCATAAATACATACACATGCACTCACATGCATAAATACATACACATGCACTCACATGCATAAATACATACACATGCACTCACATGCATACATACATACACATGTACTCACATGCATAAATACATACACATGCACTCACATGCATAAATACATACACATGCACTCACATGCATAAATACATACACATGCACACATACATATATACACATACCCACAAACATATACATACAAAAACACATATACAGACTCGCACACGCACATACAAATACATACCTGCATGCAATGTATAAGCAGTATTTAAAAATGCTTTTCTTAGTAGTATCATACGAACATTATACATGAAATATGATAGATAATAATGCATGTATCAAATAATGAAACTGAGATGAGATGAATGTAAGAGTGAACTTGAGAACAAAACAACAATAACAACAACAACAACAATAATAATAATAATAATAATAATAATAATAATAATAATAATAATAATAATAATTAATAAGGAATTAATTAAATCATGCAATTTTATGTAATTTTAAGTAGCATTCATCTAAATATTACGCTCAGTTAGTGCTCTTTGAATATTATTTCCCAGATTTATAACTTCATTAGATTTAGTGGCATGTAGTAATTTCATAAATTTCAGGATACTCTGGTCTTTAAAAAAATAAGAGTTTATATACTTCTTTATTGGCGGCAAGTAATATGGACAATAAAATACAAAATAATACTCATCCTCCAGCACGTTGAAAAAAAAAGTCCTTTTGTATAGTGGGATACGTTGTGGTCTCTTCTATCTTACTGATTCAATATGTAAAGCATGGGCCGACATTCTTATTTTTGAAAGGGATTTTATAAATTTTGTCACTGTTACTATATCACATTCTCCTTATATCCAAACTGTGATGAGAAATTTCTATATAAACTAGCTCTTGAAGATTCTCTGATTCTAGGTTGTTAATTTGGAATAAACTGGACAGCTAGACGTTGTTTGACCAAAGATAAGAAAACCTTTATGTTCCCAACAGGTTGCTTTATCCGCACTTCTCTCATACCAAGACTATTTAATAAATCCCGGACTAATAATACCCAATTTTTCTTTCCAGTATGATTTCTCTATGTCATGAGGCATTAGGTTATATATGACAGAACTAATGTTTCTATTGTCTGAGGAGATAAGCTTAGTCCAGTATTTCAGAATGCGGTAATATCTTTTGATATGTAAGGGTGTCCTCCCCAATTCAACCATATATAGAATCATTTTGGGTAGATTTTTGTAATTCCAAGAAGATTGTGGCAAAAATTTTAAGTGAGACCGTTCAACAGCATTTCATTCAATAAATCCACATACTTCTGATCCATAATTAAGAATTGGTGTACTTAGTGTGTCACAAATTTAACCTTTTACATTTGGAGGTACATTTCCAAATTTGTATAAATATGTATCCGTTGCAAATCCATGGCGACCACATGGAACGAGATTAGTTATGGTGATCGATATGGGCGCAGATTTGGGTCACCATCCGGGAACATTTTTGGAAATTGTGTAAGAGTCTCTGTGCTGTGGGGCGAAGTCTTGGACCAATATTGGAGTAGTTTGGAGGGATGGATATACTATGGGGGAAAGATTTGGGCCATTATGGGGACATGTTTGCTTTTTGTAATCATATAATTATATATGTTTTTAGGTGTTATCTAATGTTGTAAAGAGCTTAGAGCTTCTAAAGATTAGGCGCTATACAAAGTCCTCATTATTATTATTATTATTATTATTATTATTATTATTATTATTATTATTATTATGTTAGGAGGGGTTAATATACAATGAGGGGGGGGGGGTGTAGACGAGTTGGACCACGCTTCGGTAAGTCAGTGGGAATGTAACATTCCATTTGGAGCAGTATAGATTCTAATGGAAATTTTACTTGACTAATGAGTCAAATGGAAATTTAACATCAAGGATATCACTAAGGACGTCTATGGAAATCAAACACTACCTTATGAGTCGGAATAGAGTTTGTTGGAATTTGTCATTACGTTTGGGACTGTATGGTCCTCTATGCCAATTTTCATAAAATGGAAAGCTAAACAAAACACTTTATGACAGACTAATACATGTTATTTAGACCCGGGAAAAACGCTGGAAATCCCGAGGTATGATTCTATGCTTGGAGTGTAGTTTTTTAGAACTTGGAAAGCACCGTGGAAATTCCAGTTATATATATATATATATATATATATATATATATATATATATATATATATATATATATATATATATATATATACATATAGAAAGTTTGTCCTTTTCCAGGAACACAACTGCTATATATCAACATTGTCGTAAACAAAGAAAGCACGGAGTCTCACCTCGACATATATATATATATATATATATATATATATATATATATATATATATATATATATATATATATATATATATATATATATATAAAGAGAGAGAGAGAGAGAGAAAATTAAAATGAAGCACAAACGTCGATGTTTACTTTTTTTTTTAAATGAACACTTATCTGCTCCATTCAATCAAGTCACTCACTAACATATAGCAACGAATGAGGTTCAAGTTTCTTTTTAATTTGAAACTAAAGGGACTGATTTGAATTAAAACTAGTTCAAAACACGCTTGGGTGTTTTGAAGGTGGAGAGTGTTTTCAAACTCCTACAACGGAAAAAAATTGCACATGCGCACATGTTCCGAGATTGGAATTAAAATCACACATAAATAAATTTAAATTCGACACGATGCAAAAAGAGTTTTAGAGGCTTCGATTCTAAATTGTCTTTCAAGATTCATACTGCGCCTATAATACATTAACGACCAAGAAAGTCATTTCTGAAATCTTTCTCGATAATTGTGTGGCAGAGAACTTATATATACAAGTATGTAAGTTTTATTATATTATTTACATTTAGACGTTTAAAAACAGTTATGCCAAAAATGCAACGAATTTAATGTCTGTGCGAAACATTTGAATTTACCTAGTGAAGCATCTATCAAGCTCTTTTATCATAATATGATTCAAATTGTTTTATAGTTTTTATTTTCATGCATACACACACAATCATTGGAGGGGTTATACTATACATAAACGCAAACACACAATCACACATACAATCGAAGGGAGTGTCAAAATACACACACATACAATCATACATGCACAGGTTGTGGGAACGGTCTTTATTTGTTCTTACAAACACACCATCACACATACAAAAGGCGGGGGAATATTTATTGTTTTCATATAAGTAAACATGCACATACAAACGGAGGAGAATTATTGTGTGCTATCCCTGCAAGACCACAATTCCACATGCAAAGAGACGGGTATCTTTTGTTTTCATACAAACGTAATCACACAAATGCTGTTTCTTATAAACAACATCCACAATGGAGAGAGAGAGAGAGAAGGCAGATTATATGAGAGAATTACTGATTGTTTACTTACAAACACACCAACATACAAACACAAAATCACACTTACATAATGGCAATGGTAGACGGACATCCTTTTTATGGGATACATGGATGGCCCTTTAAGGGACGTTGGGGGAGATATTTTGTGTTAACAAAGCTATTTAACAAAGATGACACATCTTCACTCTGTGCTGACGAATACTTCTTCTGATCAGTGTTCCAAGTACCAAAAAGGTTTTTAAAGAGTCTTATTTCTCGATGTAAACGCGCCTTGCAAATACCATTGTCTCTGTTATATGTTTGATGATCCACTTTGCCATATTGTACACAGTGTAGACTGTATCGAAGGGCATGCTCAAGATGGTAGTCAAGCAGACTTCACAAAGCCACGTGTTATTTCTTAGGAAAAGACTTCTTTGATTTAGGCGGTCGAACACTTATATTCATGTTCAAAATAATCATATAGATAGTAGCAGAAATCAAGATACGTCTTATTTATAAAAATCGTGCTTTATTTGAGTGTAGTATGTGCATAGTGTTAAGCTTAATCTTTTCTGACTCTCAATGGGAGAAGGCATGTGATATGTTATGATGACAACCACTCGTACTGACATGACAACCACTCGTACTTACAAACAAACACGCATAGCCCACTCTTACAAAACAATAATCACCTGTTTCATCGACCTAATATTTCCAGACGGAAAAAAAAATTCACGCGTTTCATCACCAAAGCCATGTTGATACTATTACCAATTTAAAAGGATTTATCGAATACTCTTACTATTGCGAAACTGTGACTCAGGATTCAACAACCAGGATCAACATTTACATTGTGAAGAAAGATGTGGTCATAGCTTGGCGTTGAGTTATTGTGTTTAAGAGGGAAAATGATTCCGTTTACCACATGCTACGCCGATTAGTAAGTCATCCTTGTTACAGTAAACATATAATGAAACAGTTCCAACAGAAGAAAAGCGCTTGTAATTTACTGAAAGTGTGTCAACAGTGTGAACATACTCTTCGTTCTAATTCGAGAGACTTTCACTTTGTCCAGGACAGAAACGATGTCTTATTTGTCATCACGTCGTCAACTTCGATCATCAGTGTTACATTCAGCGTTCCGTCACCGAACAATACGATGGGTTGGACATCGACAGCAAGATGAAAAAGAAACGAGATCATCCAGTAGACTTAATCTTTTCGGATTCCGAATGTTCTCAAGTTACTGACATTCACACTTTAAGATGTGTGTTGCCCATCGAGCTTGCAGTAAATGTTTCTGCGAATTTCTGTTCTATGATGGTATTATTGGAACCGTAGCGCAATCTTGGGCGGACGAAAAAATATATTTAGTGGACCCTGGATTTTGCTCATAGGGTCTTGGACCTTACTAACGACTGGAAACAAAGTCAGATTGACATCGTCACGGCAACTGTAAAAAATACACTACAGTGATCGATCACACTACGTCTGGGTACGACGGACAGTTTCTCCTGAAACATTTTGCAGAAAATTGAACCAAATACACACAAGTGAGTATGAATGGAGCTAAAATCATTTATATGAAAACAGGAACAGTACAGTTCAAAGATTCCACGAGTTGCTTGGATATGTCTTTCAACACGAGCCAAAAAAACGTTTAGAATGACTGAAATGTCTAAAGAATATTGACCTCACTATTTCAACACAGAGGAAAATCAACACGTTTTGCTACCCCTTTTGCCTGCAGCACAACATTGCAATGCAGAAAATACGCGAGCGGAGTAGCGGTAGGCTTTCTACACATGATGCTAGACTCACTCTTCTGACAACTTTGACATTTAAAAGGAAATATTCCACTATTGTCAATTTGATGCCGATATTCTACGACGTTATTGTGCAAACATTTTGAGGACAGTGGTATCGATCCATTGAGGGAAGCGTCTACTATTGCCAAAGCCTGTGGATTGTTGTACCGAAAGAATTTCATGCCCGGTAAAATTCGAGTTATTGATACCACCCTAAACGTAGCAATCGGTGAGTCTTAGGAATTCGGCACAAGCTTTGCTTTGGTTACATTACTCATGTTTGACTTCAGACAAGTGGATTCCAGAATCCAGAAATGCTAGAGAAAAGAAGATTGGTCCTTACTCGGTTGATGGTTATGATTTGAAACAATCCACAGATTGTGTACGAATTTTTAAATGGATGTTTTGTGGCACGCATGTGGAATGTGTTGTCCTAACCGATAACTGAAAAATCCACATACCGGATTTACCAGGAAAATTCTGTACGAAAGAACTTACCAAGGGCACCAGAACTTAGGAAGTCCGATGATACCGAGTGGTGGAAATGTGGGAGCATGAACACGACCGACTTATAAAACGGACCCCGAATTTTTCATCAAAGATTACACGCTACAGTGTGTTTGGAGGACTGACCAACTCCACACGGCTGTTGTACGATGCAGACCTATCCCAAGAAGAACAAATCAAGTATATCGATGCGTGTGTATTGTACCAGTGGGTCTGTAATCAAGTATATCGATGCGTGTGTTTTGTACCAGTGGGTCTGTAATCAAGTATATCGATGCGTGTGTATTGTACCAGTGGGTCTGTAGTCAAGTATATCGATGCGTTTGTACCAGTGGGTCTGTAATCAAGTATATCGATGCGTGTGTATTGTACTAGTGGGTCTGAAATCAAGTATATCGATGCGTGTGTATTGTACCAGTGGGTCTGTAATGAAGTACATCGATGCGTGTGTATTGTACCAGTGGGTCTGTAGTCACGTATATCGATGCGTGTGTATTGTACCAGTGGGTCCGTAGTCACGTATATCGATGCGTGTGTATTGTACCAGTGGGTCTATAATCAAGTATATCGATGCGTGTGTATTGTACTAGTGGGTCTGTAGTCAAATATATCGATGCGTGTGTATTGTACCAGTGGGTCTGTAATCAAGTATATCGATGCGTGTGTATTTACCAGTGGGTCTGTAATCAAGTATATCGATGCGTGTGTATTGTACCAGTGGGTCTGTAATCAAGTATATCGATGCGTGTGTACCAGTGGGTCTGTAATCAAGTATATGGATGCGTGTGTATTGTATCAGTGGGTCTGTAGTCAAGTATATCGATGCGTGTGTATTGTACCAGTGGGTCTGTAATGAAGTATATCGATGCGTGTGTATTGTACCAGTGGGTCTGTGATGAAGTATACCGATGCGTGTGTATTGTACCAGTGGGTCTGTAGTCAAGTATATCGATGCGTGTGTATTGTACCAGTGGGTCTGTAATCAAATATATCGATGCGTGTGTATTTTACCAGTGGGTCTCTAATCAAGTATATGGATGCGTGTGTACCAGTGGGTCTGTAATCAAGTCTATCGATGCATGTATATTGTACCAGTGGGTCTGTAATGAAGTATATCGATGCGTGTGTATTGTACCAGTGGATCTGTAGATATGCTAGATTCCCGACAAAACACCTTGAAAGTCTTACAGAGCATATTGTAGTGGTAAGCATTATCAATACGAAGAACTAATCAAATGCAAAGTTATTCCACCCACAGACTTCTACCATCTCCTGTTGCCTCATCACTGCAACGGAAAATTCATATTTGCATATACCCCCAACCCCCGATTCAGCTCAGTGCTCACCCCTCCTCTCCCCAAAAAATAAAGAGGGGGGTCAGAGTCGCTGATATAGGCATTCGTGTGTTTCTCAGTAGAGTACGAATTAACATTTTCTAACCTTTATACGATTATTTAGTGATATCTATTGAGAAAGTGTATGCTAAAAAATTCGTATAGGTTGGTAAAATAATCATTCTAGATCAAATGGATAAACAGTCTGTCTCCAGCAGGACTAAATTCTCAATTCTCAATGTGAATTGTATTGAAATTTCCAGCGAAAGTAATATGTAGCATCCGTTTATGTTTTGAAGCTATATTGTTACAGTTGAATCCACTGATGAGGCAAATTAGCCAATAATTTTGGAAACTCAGAAAGACTTTATATCTATTTTATATCTATCTATCTATCTATCTTCTTTATGTTTTTGTCTGTTATTAAGTGTTTTTGTTGGTCTTTAGATACTGTTAAAATTAATGTAGATGACCATACCGCCACAAACGTAATAATACATTTCCATAATCTTTATACCATAGTACATCGACCCCTCCAAACGTTCCCTATAGTGGCCCAAAATGTTTCCCCCATAGTAGATCGACCCTTAAAACAAATTCAAAACACTCTCCTCCATCCATGGTGGCTACCTCCGTCCCCGTTCCCGACTTGAAAGTTCCATTCCACAAACTCCTTGTCTACTTGTTTACATCCCCCTTCCCCGAACGTTACTCCTGGATCCGCCCCTGCCCACATAGCGTTGTTAGCCCCCACCCCCTCCGCAGCTATTAACCTACCACCTCCACCGACAAGAAACTGTCCTACTTGACAAACTTTTAAAAATATTTTAAAATAGTAGAAGACAATTTCAGCCCCCTTCTACCTCGCCTGTGGCGATCGTAGGACTTGTTGCATGAGCAAGACTGAGGCATATATGTATTAATCTTAATTATGAACTGTTTGGGGCAAACGTGATACATGATCTCTCCTGTTTCTGTGGGCATCTTTTAGAACATGAAAACCATTTCATTTTTGAATGTAGACTATATGATAATCAGAGACATATATTGTTTCCGAAATTCTCCATTCTAAATTTATAACTACTCTTTTGTTTGCAAATGACTCGTATACCATTTGAACAAAACATCGCTATTAAAAAAGAAATGCAGAAATTATGAAAAAAGGAAGATTTTACTATACATGACTGATATTGGTCGCTATCATATTTACTTATATTCTTATGATATAGTCATCTTATGTGCTCATACTCAGCACATCATAAAATATGCACGACACTAACTGACCACACTAAGCTCTCTCTCTCTCTCTCTCTCTCTCTCTCTCTCTCTCTCTCATGCACGTAAACAACCATTGTCAATCAGGTTTATTGTTCGCAACCCTGAATATAATTTTTTGTACTGTAAGTAACATATACTATATATTATCAATTATGGAAAAGTAATTAATGTCTTTTTCAGGACATTGAAATAGTGCATTTCCTGAAAAAGTATAAAGTTATATTCGTGTATCACGTATTTTACCGTTGTAAAATATGTCATCAAGCGGTTAATTTAGCTGTTGGTTAGAAGAGAAGGCTGGATTTTGATGATTCGCCCTCACTGATGGTCTTCACGTCACTGGTCACGATACCCAACTCAATACATGACGTGTATACTATTGACAGCCTTGTTTGCACATTAGAAATCACCTACATGTATATAATAAGGTTTTGCACATATTGAATTGTTAGACAATAGGAAAAAATGGCCACTGACATTTGTAGTCGTGTCTGTATAGTTTTGTTCATATAACAAAGCAAGACAGCGAAATTCCAGTGACGATTGTTTCTAACAAATGGAAAAGAAAAAAAAGTTTATTTTTACAGATTTCAAAACAAAAAATCAAATTGGATCCTAGTCCGAGTTTCCTCTGACCTTTCCCACCCCGTGTTAGATATGTGGTCAGTTATGATATTTCGACAATTATGTTCGTGTGGAAGGTCAGAGCGTATTCCATGTCGAAAACATGGAATTCGCCGAAAACACGCTGCAATTGCACAGGGTAGTAACTTTAAACAGGGGCTAGAAAAATTAAGTGACATTCTACCGAATCCTACCTGCCTGATTTCGAAGGATAGAATATTTATTTTCTCACTGATAACAATTAAACCTTACTTCGTCTCTTTAGTAAGCTGGTGCAAGAGCCAAATTTACATTGTTTACAAACTGAACATTGCATGGTCACGTAATCCAAATGTCGCGGCCTACATTTTCCCGGACTTTACAGGTTTAACGATCACTTAATACAAACAACCTATACACGGAAAAAGGCCGATTGCTATCGAATACTGATGCCGCCAGATTTGGTGATCATGCGACTAAGCCGTGATGCATAAAAGCAGAGGCTGTTGGTAAATACTGGATAACTGGCTTATTTATCGGCTTATTAAAGTTACAAAGTATGTGTTAAATGTTAAGTATGAGTAAATTCATATTATTATGGAAGGCGTTACGTAAAGCGACTATTCTATGCCACTACTGCATGAAATCAAAATCAGGGTGGGAAAGGTCAGAGGAAACACGGACTATGTTTTTTTGGTGGTGGTGGTGGGGGAGGGGAGGGGGGGGGAGTGCTCAGAGCGCATCGTCATCGAAAACATGGAATTCGCTGAAACCACGCGTTAATGGCATAGGGTAGACGCTTTAAACAGGGGCTAACACAATTTAGTGACCTTGTAATGAACCCTACCTGCCTGATATCGATAAGTATAGTTTTTACCTTCTTAGATATATCACTTAGAACATAATTTGTAATTCTAATAACGCAATATATTAGTCAATTATCCAGTATTGAACGGATTATACTCGGCAACGCAGCATTGCTTAGCTACATGATCGTCAAATCTCGCGGCCTACCTTTTTCGAACGCAGTCGAATTATCATAGGCCTTTCCTTCATAGGTTGTTTGTATTTTGGATCACGCGAGCAAGCAATGATGAGAAATGGCCATATACAAGGTCCAGCCTCTAGAATTGAATTTTTTCTGAGAAAATAAATTATCTTCCTATCGATTTCATTCATCCAGGTAGGGCTCGATGTAAGATCGCTCAACTTTGCTAGCCCCCCCCCCCCCCCCATGCTACAGCACGGTTTCGGTGAATTCCAGCTTTTCAATAAGGGATGCACTCTGACCTCACACTAAAACATAACTGCCCAAAGGTCAGAGGAAACTCGGACTAACGGGATTCGAACTCGATACCTCTGACATATTGTCCATTCACTCTATCCACCGAGCTTATCCGAACACACAGTGTTGTGTGGAAAATTTGATCACATTAATCCAAACTGTTTGCCGCATTTTTAATTGTGTAAAATGTAACTTTCTCGTGTAGAAGACAGCTGAGTACCTCCGAAATGTATCTTTAAAATACAACTTTTCTGCTAGATGATTCATCAAAAAGCAAAAGTTGTTAAAGTACTCACTTCTATGGTAAATATTTCTTAAAAGTCGGTAGCCCTCTGAACCCCAAGATAGGGAAATTGAACAAAATGACTTATTTTATGCTTTATTTAACTGAAATTAATCCTGCAAGCTGCCTTTCTTGACATATTTTAAAAATTCACAAATAATTAGCGTAAAATATCCAAAAAGATTTTAGCTTCTCGAAAGAAAGTTTTAGTTTTCTAGCTTCAACAACCGACCTCGTTTAAACAAATTCCCATTAAGTTCGGCCTTGTTCTTTGATGAGTCTTGTGGGGCAGTGAATGTATTGTATATATATATATATATATATATATATATATATATATATATATATATATATATATATATATATATATATATATATATATATATATGACTGTATAATACATTATTTCTAGATTTCTAGGGTTGACTCAGTTTGTATGTCTCGTTGTATAAATGAATCGCTTTCCAACGTTGTGTTGGATTATTATCAATAAACTATGGACACACGTTTTAATTTTCGACGTTTAACACTTTTCAATTAATATGACATTCGTTGTTTCTGCATGAGAAGGATTGTTATAACTTGTGAGAAGGAGCGTTAAAGTTAAGTCTAGACTTAAGAAATTGGATTGGTCAATTTAATTTCAGACCAAAAGTTAGGCTAATCAAATTGCTGGATTCTAGGCTGAAGTTGAAATCTGGACTTAAGTTATGTTGTTTAAGTTCAGGCAGGATTATAAAAGACCGTTGAAGCGTATACTTAATTTTGGTCACATGAACATTAAGCCAACCGTACGATTTAATACATTAAGGACAATGCACGGCCCTCTGATATGTCCTTGAAAATAAAATGTTACATTGACAAATTGGAGGTGCAAACACCAAACTTATTCCAAACTTTCATGATCAATTCTTTGTGTTGACATGTATATGTTTAATGAATCCATAACTGTCCATATATCACAAAAATATGGTACAGCCATCCTTGGATACCCAGGGTTGACAAACTCCGCTCCTCTTCATTTATCCCTGGGTACATTAGTAAAGTCTCCTTTTACAACAATTATCTAAGTACCAGAGGATGGGACAAGATTTCTTGAATACCAACTCTGACGACCAGTCCCACCAATTACCAGATATACTTATTACTGAGGGGACCACTTGGCTGACCCATAGACGATTACGTCATGGTGTCTGTAATTTTCAAAGGCTTTGCCATGGATTTGTCTTATTATCATGGGAATTCAAAATAATCAACTATTAAACGATTATTACACAAGGCACGCTTCATTCAACAATCACTCTGGTTCCTTTTAAAGCTTCCACTCCTGGAAAGACATATGTGTATTGATAACATGGTATATGTTTCTTGTCGTCTTTTTTCTCTGTGTCCTATGTCTTGTATTTGTAACCAAACAGTAGCTATTCGACAAAATTGTTGCCAATATTGTTTGTATTTCATAATGAGAGATAATATTTCCATACTTTCAAAACGTACACGATCGATAATGGCAAAACCTGGAGAACTCTAAACTGAACATTGTATTATTGGTTTTGATTTATGGCTTCCCTATGTAATGATTTTATCGAATCTATCGGGCTTGATATTCTGTAAAAGTAGGCTAGAATATGAATCAATTTTGGTAATGTATTTTGAAGAGGATTTGTAAGCCACGACACAGAAATTGCTTGTTTATTATTATAAGTCTCATGCGGTATGTGTTAGGTCTTTGCTTTGCGCGTAATAGAGGCCTATATGGAAGTGTTTCAATGCGAATTGTTAGTTTACCGATACGATTTGTAAAGCTGGCTACTTCTGAAAAATGTTTTTCATAAATCCAATTTATTGTAATTTTTAGTTCATAACGATGCTTGTGTTCTTTTTAAGTAATTTCAGATAATTTCTTTGTCTCAAAGCCGGAATTCCAACCACCAATACCCACTACCCGAACAAAATTAAAGCATGAAAAGGGAGAATAGTAATTTCATGCTTAATACGATTCTGTACAGAACAGAACATGACCTTTATTATGTATTGAAATCTCAGGCCACACGCAGGCGTCATGAGAGCAATGTAATGCTTATATATGTTAGGTGGAAATGTGTGTAGAGAGTAGTTATTAAACGTTTTAGGGTACAAACAGATACATGACAAAATGGGGTGTGCATTACTATCGTATGATGTAAAACACAACGTAAACAGTACATTATGGAGAACAATTTTTGTAACGTATTATACATACAGTTTAGTATGAAAAGTAGCAATACAATATGTTTACGTAAACAAAGAGGGTGAACTCTGCTGAAATCCCTGGAAGCACCCGGTATGAAACTACTGACCACCGAGTGCCAAAAGCATTGCCTACGGCGTTGAAACCATTGTGCCATTCAGAACTTGATTTTCGTCTATTTAATACAATCTAGCAACAGTCACAACAATCAATGAGTCACTCCCGTAGTGGTCTTAGCTTCTGTTGTGTTATCGTGTCATAGTATGATGAGGGACTGAAATTCTTGCTGTCAAGTATTTGATACCTGTCTTCTATACCATGACAATGATACAAGTAAGGCAACTAAAACGTTGTCTCTAATTTAGCTAGGTAGTTCGGAAAAATTAGAGAACAAAGGGTGAAATTATAGGTCTCAGTACCGTATTTAGAACCTTCAGTTTCCTTATTGTTTGCAGCTTCTTTCAAAATTCTTACAATGGAATTAGTTTTTCTAGAAATGACGCTTGCATGCTTCTAAGGGTAATAATTTCTTCTAAAATCAGCTCGTGAGGTGTATATCTACTTTTACCACAAAAAGCACGGAATAGAATTACGTGCCTGTCACAGAAACAGAAAATTAATAGCAGAACCTTATCTTGAAATAGTTTGGTTAAAATCCAGCAGACGTGGTGTAAGTTGTAAGCAGAAATAGGTATCGAAAATTTGCCCCTTATTTAATATAAAGAGCCAAATGTTAAAACACCATTAACGTTGTCTTCACCATACGATGTTCAGCCTTAACATTCAGTTTGGTTCAGTAATGAGATCAAAATCTACCGTCTGGAATCGACGCAAAAGGACAAAAGCCATTACTCTCTATAGAGATCTGTAATTTTATCTTACGCGTCGTAGACCTCAGATACAGCTCTGTGTGTGTGTGTGTGTGTGTGTGTGAACTGAAAGAGTTTAAGGTCATTCTCGTAATGTATCACAAAATGTATCCCTTACCTATCTGGTAACAGCTGCTTGTTGTAAAAAACTGACACGACCACAGTGCAAAAGTTCATGGGACAAAACAGGAATGCCCTAGCATGGCATTCGTATATTACAGTACTCCTCAAAGCGTCACAATAATGAAAGGGCAGTTAGTATAATATGCTGTATTTATAGAGCCAAAACCGCTTTCGATAGGTCACAGCCAGCTAAAACCGCTCTAAATAGGTCACAGCCAGCAAATTATTGTAAGTGCTACGGAATATGCCTGTGTTTTATGTTATATTCAACACCGTACTTCAAAGAATGAAGGTCTCTGATTTGCTGATAATAACTACCGAAAAAAAAGGTCATATTTCATAAGAAACCTCTTCATGGGTAAATTGTAAGCAAAACCAGGCTTCAACCATAAATCATTTTTTTTTTTTTTTGTTGTTTAAAATAATTTTCGCAAGTACTACTGGATGTGAACGGGAAGATTTCACCGGGCCAGCCTTATATTGGGCACATGCAAGGTCATTTTTATAAAAACGTGACACGGCAGCATATCATTTTTATCGTTTTAAAGTTTCCTATTGAATAGATCGTTCATATGATGTAAGCGTGTTTTACCGATCTTACCACGAAAGTATAGAATTTTGGTTAAACGTTAACATTATAGTGTATAGGATTTGGGTTGGTTGCTTTTGCTCTGTAGCAACAGATACACCCAGTGAAAAAGGACCCAGATAAAATATGCACAACCCCTTTCTCACCCATTTTATCAGTCATTTAGGGGGAATTTGTTTGTAATGATAGGTATAACTTGTCTGTTGTGTAGGTTAGGGGGAATTCGTTTGTAATGTTAGGTATAACTTGTCTGTTGTGTAGGTTAGGGGGAATTTGTTTGTAATGTTAGGTATAACTTGTCTGTTGTGTAGGTTAGGGGGAATTTGTTTGTAATGTTAGGTATAACTTGTCTGTTGTGTACGTTAGGGAGAATTTGTTTGTAATGTTAGGTATAACTTGTCTGTTGTGTAGGTTAGGGGGAATTTGTTTGTAATGTTAGGTATAACTTGTCTGTTGTGTACGTTAGGGAGAATTTGTTTGTAATGTTAGGTATAACTTGTCTGTTGTGTAGGTTAGGGGGAATTTGTTTGTAATGTTAGGTATAACTTGTCTGTTGTGTACGTTAGGGAGAATTTGTTTGTAATGTTAGGTATAACTTGTCTGTTGTATACGTTAGGGGGAATTTGCTTGTAATGTTAGGGATAACTTGTCTATTGTGTACGTTTTAGACGTTTTTACTTACAGTACCAATTTTTCTTAGGTTTTAAAAAAAGGTATCATGGAATAGGTTAATACAATGCTGTGTATTGCGTTCTCTCAGTCTAACTATTTATAACACGTGTCCCCAAAAATCTATCTGTGTATTGCATTCTCTCTCATCCCAGCTATTTGTAACACGTGTCCCCAAAATCTATCTGTCGTAAATTCGAGCACATAAAAATATGCTAAACACCACATGACTTTTAAAAGTGGAACTAGATGATTGGAATTAGCAAAGGTTAGTAAAGAAAAATATACACTCTTTACATTAACGTTTGTTTAAAAATATTGCATTTTCCCTATTTTGTCAAGTTTGGTATCTTACTTCTTTAATCTGGCAATTAAGTTATAATTTAAAAAAAATATATATATATTTTTCCATACTTTTCATCCATTTTCTCAAATGTTCTACCGATTTTATTTAATGGTGGATCTCCATCCGCCCCGAGTACAATGACACAAGTGGTCGAGGAAACATCTTCCTTTGATAATTGATAAAATATGTATCTTCGGAATTCATTAACGCCCAAAGAGACCACTTCGTCTGTCAAAGGTAAAGAAAGAGAAGTGGGTTCCAAGATTTACATATCTTTTCTATGGTAATCACTGTACACGCACACCTTTCATATCGACATTGGCCACACTTGCCCTTCTAAAGGAAGAAAGGCAAAGCTACTGAATTTATGTAACCACATTCAGTGACGTTGAGTAATTATTTTAGAAACGCAACAATATGGACTTTTTTATATCGACCAGTAGACTATGCAATGATACCAGATTATCTCCCTTTGTCAAAGTCCTACTGCAATATGCGTCGACATTCGTTTAGCTTAGGATATGCACTACATACCCACATAAGAAGCAAAATATTTGTTTTTGCATTTATCAAGAAATTTCAGAGGGAAACTTATATTTATTTGTGGAAAATATTATCGTTTTATCATTACTTAAAATAAACTCCATGATTTCTTCAAAACCGTGGTTGCAAGAGACATTTATGCTTTTGCCAAAGGTTTCAAGGAAAACTGCTGTCGATTATGAAGGATTATTATGAAAGTAAAATTTTTATTATAGTTGACAGTCAACAATTTATTGTGAGCTACGGAACAATCCCATGTCTGGTGATATATTAAATATCGTATTTCAAAGAATTAAGGTCGTTTATTTCCTGAAAATAATTACCGGAAAAAAATTAACGTCATTTTTCAGAAGTCTTTCAATGGATAAATTGTGAGTAAAATAAGGCTTGAATCTTAAAACGTTTTAATTGTCGCCGCAAAGATACTACTGGATGTAAACGGAGAGATCTCACCGGGTAGACTGTTTATTGTAGGCATATACAAGGTCATTTTTATCATAGTATAGGATGTAGGCGTGTTTTGTTGATCTTACCACGAAAGTATAGTAATTAGGTCAAACACTAACATTAAGGTCTATGGAAATTGAATTAGTTGTATGTGCCCAATACGATAGTTGAATTGACCTGTGTAATGGCTTCAAATGAGGTAAACCTGCCGATCCTATATCATAGCTTTTGTGTTTATATTCTGTTTTCTAAACTAATGTGACAACCATTTCCTCGGTATATTAAAGGGGCAATACATGGCATTCATGGTGGAAGTAGATTTTAGTATGAAACTTAGTGACTTTTTCACTTCATATAGGAAATTGTATGAACTTGCTCTGCTTAGATCACAACGTCGATTTTGGAGGATTGTTTTGTTCTGCATGTTGATCATTGACGGTAAATTTGCATGAACGAATATGACAATGATAAGATGTTAAAACGGAGACCAAATCCGCCTTGTGTATACACAATCAATAAGCGATTAAGATTTTAATATTCTCCTACGTCAAGATCGTGTTTGGTGATGAAGGCATTCTGAGTTAGACGAAAGATCATTACAGCAAGAGGCAAATGTGTGGTGGAGAGAGAGAGAGAGAGAGACAGAGAGAGAGATTGTTCTAAGAGCATTCGCGATAGCAGTGCTATTTTGATATTTTGTCAGGTAATTACGTAAATCGCACTTTATCACTTCGTTACCTCTTGCAGACTCTAGATTATGAAAAGATTAGTTCCAAACAGTTTGTCAATTACACTGATTTCCCTTCCCACTGAAGAGTGAGTGGAATATATATATATATATATATATATATATATATATATATATATATATATATATATATATATATATATATATTGAATAATTACAATTTATTGCGTATGATAATAATTATTAACTAAATTTAAACATGGCCCTATTGAATCGGTGTTGCGTTAAGACCGTAAATGGATTTATTTAGATCTGGTTTTATTTAAATTTTCACCGTCTTCTTTTCTTCACAGCCATATTTGTCTCGAGGAAAAAATCTTGAAAGCTAGCATAATCTGCGGGTATGAAATACTAAATCCATATCTCCACCTTTGCTGTAGGAGAATGACATTATTGTTAAAGACAAAAGAGAGTAGTTTGCAATTTTTCACAGTTGTCTATCGCAACCATTGTTTACAATCTGCCACGATGATAATTTGTAGTTTTTGATTTATTGACAGTTAGATTAAATCATTTCAGACTGTTACTATATGCATTTCAGCCACAGTAAATTACCATTTCTAATATAGCAATACTTTGATTTGATGGTGACGTTTGCTTTAATCAATCTACTGGAGAAAAGGACATGAAGGAATGACCACAAACACATTCCCCTTATTGTTTCCACCACTAATTTTACACTTATATTATTGTGGAGATAAGACAGATAGGTCAAAGATGTAGAACGCATGCGCTAAGGCATTTTATGTAATCATTATTGTTATGACTGCATTCTGAATCAGAAAAACGGGGTAAAATTGGGCAAAGGAAATTCATGTTATGCTATCAATGTCATTTGTATATCATTAAATTAAAAGCTGGCTCATGTTTATTGCATGGTTTCGTTGAATCTGAGCAAATATACCCATCTCCAATTGTACATTTTATAGCTGAAACATTTATAAAGTTACCAACTAATCTGTTTGCTCATTTGTGCTGTCGTGCTTCCAAGATGATTTGACAAAATGGGCAAAATGTACTTTATTTCTTGGAGGAGATTAGTAATTTTCAAAATTAGGAATATGACCTAAAAATTAAAACGAACTTTGAAAATTGTACTTCATCTTGTTCTCATGTTGCTTGAGATTTGAATGTTATTGTTACGACTCTAGGTCTTAAAAATATTTAAAAGAAAGAAAGTGAAACCAACAATGTAAGTAAAATCAAGAAGCAATTTATGTACAGACAATTAAAGTGAAAATTCAAAAGACACTTAAAATTTGTGAGTTAAATTCCAAATAATCTTAAATGTCCTAATCACAAGTCCAATATAATAGAATGTTCCGATTGAATTTCAATAGACTTGAATGTCCTGATGTACCACCAAGATATAATCCAGAATGTACTTGAATGAGTACACATATATCCCAAAATCATGTACTAATCCAAAAGTCAATGAGCAATTTGGTTTTTCCAATGAATATTGTAAATAAATAATTCCTCTCAAATTATATCTGATTTCGACAACACAACTAAAATAGATTCCTTACAGACTGATCTTTTAGAAAAGAAATTCTAGAACGAGAATACATTTGTTGACCAAAATATGTATATAAATACACATGACTACATGACCTATGTCACATCAGAATATGAGTATTTCTAATGGAAAAATACTGGCCTACCTGATATATATCACAAAAGTCTACTTGCGAAATGCCTATGAAAATACTATGTAAACAACTGCACAAAAGTTAAGTATGTATTTTCAAATAACCAGACAACTTACAGTCATACACAAAAGTTCAGTATATAAACATCATACATAACAGCTATTTACATAACTATTCATCAATTTCGGTCTTAGCTTGGTGTCAAACCCACTGTTCCGTCGTGAGTATCCTACTGACAACAGTATAGCGGGCCAGGAACCAAATCATTTGGGACAAGCCAGGTTCCAGTGAGGGTTTGGGTAATTCAGATCCAACTGGTGTTAAAGAGTTAACCCATTTTCATTTTTCGTAGCCAGTAGTTTGGACATACAGCTTCTTTATTTGTTCTCACTCAGGCGTTTGTTATTTATTTTCTCTGGAAAATCTTAGGACTTAACAATATGAGATGTTCTCACTTGTTCTGAAGCATCTTAAAATGAGCCTTCTTTATTCGCATTTGAAACTTCTTCTCTTCGAAAACTCAGCTTTATAGTATTGGTATTATATATTGCTATAGAGTATTTATAGTTATTGCTATAAAGTAATTATAGTTATTGCTATAGAGTAATTATAGTTATTGCTATAGAGTATTTATAGTTATTGCTATAGAGTAATTATGGTTATTGCTATAGAGTAATTATAGTTATTGCTATAGAGTAATTATAGTTATTGCTATAGAGTAATTATAGTTATTGCTATAGAGTTATTATAGTTATTGCTATAGAGTATTTATAGTTATTGCTATAGAGTAATTATAGTTATTGCTATAGAGTAATTATAGTTATTGCTATAGAGTAATTATAGTTATTGCTATAGAGTATTTATAGTTATTGCTATAGAGTAATTATAGTTATTGCTATAAAGTAATTATAGTTATTGCTATAAAGTAATTATAGTTATTGCTATAGAGTAATTATAGTTTTTGCTATTATTCAGTACGCTTATATACGTAATGTAATCCTTTTACGTAAATTTACTTGCTCATTTACATACAAGAATTTTTTTGCAAATGGCATGCTTTACTTTTATTTCAATACTGGGAATCCTTACTTTTAAGACTAACATTTCTTAATTGGCTAATAGTTGTTACATGTTTGGAGTCATGTATACAAGAACCAGAAAAACAATAAAACCAACGATCCTATGACTGTTAATAACGAACCAATTGAGGAGGTGGAGGAATTCACATACCGCGAAAGCAAAGTGTCTACAGACGGAGACTCAGAGAGAGAAGCAACAACCAGAATTAGCAAAGCTGAAATACACATGTAAGTCCAAACAACTCGGACTCAAGACCAAGCTGAGGATTTACCGAGGCAATGTTCTCAGAGCGCTGCTGTACGGCTCAGAAATGCTGGAAGCTAACATCAAGGATAGCACAAAGCTTTAACCTTCTAAAACCAGTTTCTGTCTCTCTCTCTCTCGGCATCTTCTGGCCTAACCGGATCAGAAATGAAGATCTTCATCAAAGGACAGAAGCGACATCTTTTGTCCAGATTGTTAAGAAAAGACGATGGCGACGACTGGGACATGTGTGTCAAATATCACCAGACGCACTGCCCATGATAGCCCTCCGCTGGAACCCGAACTGGAGAAGAAAGAGGAGTAGTTCTAACAAAAAAAAACACAGAATAAGACTGTGGAGAAACAGATGAAAGAATGTGGCCTTACATGGAGCACAATCACTTGGAGGGCAGCACACTATCACTCTCTCATCCAAGCCTTTTGTTGCACATTTGAGGTACGACGATGGATGAGATTGAGAGATACGACCAACCTACTTTCGGATACATTACCTGCAAAAGTTCAGACTGAACTTCAGGCTCTTTTGCATTGTATATATCACACATTACCCTTTCAAACATTGGATTCAGAATGATAAATTGCGCATGATCGCGGGGATTGGGCCAACTTCTTACTCTGGGTCTTATTATATTCTATTAAATTGCTATTTATCATCAATGAAAAGATCTCTTGTCATCTGCTTTTATTCCTGGTTGCAACATTATTCCCTTATAACGCAGCAGATTCTGGATATACATACTATTTTATTGACAAAACATGAAATTTGGTACAAATTAAGACATGAGCAGAATGAAAACTTCTAGATATACAAATAGATATGCAGTATAGTAATTGTAATAAAATGTCAAGAAAACGTGCATTGATAAAAAAAAAAATGTATCGCTAAGAAACCAACTAAATTGTCTCGTCTCTATGCCTATTTATGGCCAAATCAATCATACGTGTCTATTCATATTTATGGCCAAATGAATCATACGTGTCTATGCCTATTTATGGCCATATCAATCATACGTGTCTATGCATATTTATGGCCAAATCAATCATACGTGTCTATTATTATTTATGGCCATATCAATCATACGTGTCTATGCATATTTATGGCCAAATCAATCATACGTGTCTATTCATATTTATGGCCATATCAATCATACATGTCTATGCATATTTATGTCCATATCAATCATACATGTCTATTCATATTTATGGCCAAATCAATCATACGTGTCTATTCATATTTATGGCCATATCAATCATACGTGTCTATTCATATATATATATGGCCATATCAATCATACGTGTCTATTCATATTTATGTCCAAATCAATCATACGTGTCTATTCATATTTATGTCCAAATCAATCATACGTGTCTCTTCATATTTATTGCGAAATCAATCATACGTGGCATCATGTTTAAAAAATGTATTATGAAACAAGCTCTTTTGGCAAAGCTTTACCTGAATTTAAACATTCGCATACTTCCGATAGAGTCATGAAGTTCTCATATTGTGATACGCAGACCTAATAGTTATCAACACTTAACGGCACACTTGAATTTGAATCATGCCTACTTGTAAGAGTAGATGTTTATTTTCGATTGGAATGGTTTCTCTTCTAAAGATTTTAACATTGATTTACCTGTACATTTTATTCTGCATTATATAGCCACTATTGTGCTTATGTACCGTTAAGCCCTATGCATGTGTATATATCAACAAGTAGACATTCTTGTATCTGTTTGATCTCACAGGAGTCGACTAAGTAGCAATTTAATTATTGTACGGATTTTAGGACGAGTTGTATTATCCACCAAATTATATTTTAATATGTTTAGTTTGTCCAAATATGCGCTACTGTGTACCCTAGGACTGATTGATGTGTGTCTCCAACTTACATTAACATGATTTAATTCTCGATGAGTGTTGTTTGGTGGTGCAAAGCATTTCCTCGTTGTTGCAACCATTTATCGCTTTCAATTTGTGTTCACTCGGTCAGAAGATCAAATTCTACTGAGCAAAGGAAAATTGAAGCTAATTTGAGGATAGTAATTGCTTTAAGCTGTTTAATCATAATACGCGTATTCATCATCATCATAGTTATGATTGTTAAATACAAAACAAGCATGTGCATTTGACAAGTTCTTTTGGGGAAAGTATTTTAGCACGAATCTAGATCATTACGGAATAGTTTTGTGACTACCACATTTGCGTCAATTGTAAGATCATTTTTTGAAGTTGGTTAAGCTATAGATAATATAATAAATGCTGGTGTATAGTAGATTGTCATGGGTTGTAAGGGCTACACATTCTCATATTTGATCGCTAACAGCGATCCAAAAGAAATTTACCTGGTGTCTAAACCCCATTAATTATATTTAAAGACGAGAAAGTCACTTCAGATATATGTATTTTCTTAAAGAACACTTGACCTTATTATGTATGATGTTTATGTAATATTATAAATATTTTAGGAAATTATAAATGTTTCTTGACTTTAATATTTGCTTAAAAGTTAATGTTAAGTATAATGTTGACATGTTTAGCTTTTGTCCTTGAGATAGGTTGTGTACTTAGTATTTGAGTTCAAGGACCGTTTTGTTAAACAAGTTGTTGATTCAATTTCAGGTCAAGGTTGATTTTGTTTACAGATAAAACTAGAATTTCCCTTAGAGTTGTGTGTTAAGAGTCACATACACATATAATATTCTAAAACATTCTGTCGTGTGACCTATCTTTATATATATTATGTTTGTTTTAGTTTCGAGAATAACATCAGTCTTTAAAGATCCATTACAGTTGTGAAAATCATTCCAAATTCAGAGAGAGGAATTATTTCAAATATTTCATTGGATTATAAAAGTGCTCATAGACTTTTGGATTTTTGATTTTTAACTGATGATTTGGGGATTTATGTGAACGTATTCAAAGATATTCTGGAGTACTTCATTTTGGCATATCATCACAGTAAAGACTATTGGCACATCAGCACGTTCAAGGATACAGTAATTCATGCGGAACATTCTATATTTAGAACTTGTGATTAGGACACTTAGGATTATTGGATTATTTGGATTTAAATTCATGTTACTGTAAGTGTCTTTTGAATTTTCACTTTAATTGTCTAGAAATAAATTGCTTGTTGATTTTCATTTGATTTGTTGGTTTCACTTTCTTTCTGTTACATTTTTGTTAGACCATAGAGTCGTAACAACCTTAAGATGACTTTTCTGTGTGTTGATCAAATTTTCATATTCCTTAGCACAGCAGCATTTGGAGACAATGTTACTGTATCTATGAAATAGGATTGTCGATCATCCAATTTCATTTCGTGTCCTTTGGTTTTCTGTATCTCTACATCCGTCGTGTAGACTTTCGTCTTTCTTGAGACAGGTTTATAGGATGACTCTAGACATGCAGTGCAAAATGTCATAGGAAAAAACAAATTGTCCCAATGATATACTAACTAAAGTATCAATAAAGCAGAGTACTGATAAAGTAGAATACTTTCAAGAAAGTCATGGAAACAGAAGAGGCTGTCTGAAGACAAGTCGGTAAATTCTAATTATCCATACAAACGGAATTTACGAGGTCACCACCTTCCTCTATATTGCGTGGTTATATTGATCGATCTTATAGTTTAAATTAAGTCCTGCATTTGTTTGAGCACTTCAGTTCCCATTTTATGATGTCCGGATGAAAATGAATTTGTTATTGCTTCCAGGCAACCATAAAATGGATTTATCTATTTCATTACAAAGACTAATTATTGACATCTGTAGTTGAAATATTTTGGAATATTAATAAGAAATCATCTTAACAACGTTCCCTTATACCAGCACAAACAGGCATACATAATTTTTCTTTGATATGTGACCGCGGTTCGTCATCAATTTGGATAATCAACATCCATTGACCGTAATGATAGTGCAATCAGAATTTATGTAGAATAGACACGTAGCTTTAAAGGAAGATATCGTCCAAAGCAGGTGGTTTGATATCCTAGCACACATTGTAAGAGGTTTCTGAAATAAATAGATTATATACATGTATTCCAACACTGTGATATCATGGTAATCGCGCAGAAAGTCTAGGACCATGACTATTAGTCATGGTCCTGCTTGTTTCCTGTAATTCTAACACCATGACTATTTGGCATGGCCAAGCTTGCTGCCTGTAACTCTAAGAATATGATTATTCGGCATGTTCTAGCTTGCTTCCTGTAATTCTAAGACCATGACTATTATCATGGTTCTGTTTGCTTCTTGTATTTCTAAGACCATGACTATTCCGCAGGGTCCTGCTTGCCTCCTGTTTCATTTTTGCCCCGAAGCCGCGGTAGCTCAGTAATTAGCGTCCTGGACGCAGAGCAGAAAGAGTACGGGTTCTAATTCTACCACTGAATCAGCCCAAGTCGGCCACCTTGGCGTTTCGTTGGGCAAGGCACTTTACTCCAATTGCATTGTGTTGTTGTGCTGCAAAACACAAAAGAAAACAGATCAAATAATTTTTACCTTTTTCTTTATTCAATTTACCGTAGGCATCAAACTTTTGTTATTTTGAAATTTCGTATTTACTGCTAGCTCTGCAGGATTGCTATTAAATTTTACCCAGATCTACAAATCGAAACCTAAGGAAAACAGAGTTCACTGGGTGTACCGGGTAGGTAATTCTGTCCTTGAAGTACTCTTAGTGACGTCATGACAATACACATATACCCCATATAAATTATGTAAATTACAACTATATTAATGAGATCTCATACTGTCTCGTAAGAATTTATCATATTGATCACTTTTACGGCTGCAGTGGGTCCTGCACATGTATAACGTCAAATGTGGATATCAGGTAAAGTCCACACGTGCACCGAATTAAATGTTACATTTATCTTCTGTAGATAAGTGGGATACCAAGGTTTAAATTGTCCAATTTCTAGAGTGTTGTAAAAAAAAACACAAAAAAAAACAACAACAAAAAAGTCTTTCATATAGGCTAAAACGAAATTGTTTTAATCATTTAGTTGCATTATTATTATTACAAATAACTTATTTTGTAAACTGAAAAAACTTGCTTTATCATTGATCAACTTTATTAAATTTATATGATAAACTATAATAAAACAAATAAAACAAAATGGTATTTTAAGTAACTATGAAGCAGTAGCTTGATTAGCTATAACTCATCAATTAATGATTGTGTTTGTGATAATACGACAATCCAGACAAGAACAAATCGGAATGAACAATGTCCGCCCTGCATATACTTTCTGAGTAATGCTTGTGGTTTTTTATATACTGTAAATAGTTCTAAAATTGTCACACCTTTACTCTTTGTATATAATTTATGTGTAAAACTATTGTCCTTGTAGTTTGTATCTGTAAATAGGCAATTTCTGTCTTTCGCTGGTACCCCACATTTTTGGTAATAATTGTATTATATCTTATATTTTAATGCACGTCTTCATTACATTTGACTTGCCTATAGATGAAATAATACAATTATATATGTATAATGTTATGTATTTTATGATTTTATTTTATCTCATCCAGACTATTTGATTGTGACTTATTTTACTGTGACTTCCTTCCCAGGTAAAAGTTTGACTTTTAATCCGTGAATATTCTCCTGTGACTTTCTTTCCGTTTCCAGTATAAACAAAGATTTGACTATTATTAGTTAAAGTTGATAACTAAACTCATCAGACATACCAGACGCTGACTGATATACGATCAAAGAAACGGAACTATAATGGATAATACGTTGGTGATATGTTACCTGTTTTGAAGCTGTGGTCTATTTACCAGTTTTCCTAAACTTCTTAGTACTTTTTGTGGTATAAACTGACATTTTGTCCCAGTGGTATAATATACTTATTGTGTTATTTTTATAAACATGGACACAAAATGACCGATAAGGCTAAATTCGATGGGTGGAACGTTGTAGTTGCGAAACGTAAGTCAAGCCAAGCTTCGCACGCACCGCAACTTCGTAATGAGCGCCCAATACAAAAAACACAAGAGGATTTCTAGAAGTGGGGTAAACAAAACCTACGAAAATTCATCTACTATTACCATTTCACTTGAACAATTTAATACTCTAAGTGTGGATTCTAAACTAGAATAATTTTTTATGAGTTTACAAGACCTGCATCCAGCCAATGAAATAATTTCCAAAACAGCAAGCAGTCCATGCAGTTCGTGAGCGTACTCTTGTAAACAGAAAACTCATTAATATTCTTGCATACAAGTCAATTAATAACGAGACGCATCATGGCGTAACAACTTCATATTTTGAGGTATACTGGAGGTAGTCAATGATGACAGCACCTCTTTGATTTCTGAATTTGTGCTTGACAAGCTTGAACTAGATTCTGACTCTATATATATTCATCGAGCGCATTGAGTTGGTAGGTGTCGAAATTGTAATCGCTTAAGTTCCAGCCGGTCAGTTCAAAATAAACACAGACTAATGTTACGTCTATAATCACTGCCCTTCGCGATTATGAAGATGTGGAGCTCTTACTTTCCAATACTTTTAAGCTAAAAGGTAAAAAGTTTGGTGTAAATCGGGACTACCATTATGAGATCATCAACGCGCGCAAACCTCTAACAATGGGAATAAAATAATTGCAAGAAAAGCACCCAAAATCCATAATTGCCATCAAATTAGCTGCAAAACTCGTGATGGATGGGCATGTCCGTGATGGATGGGCATGTCTACAAAGATATGTTACCCCGAGTGGCGTAAACTCATGAAGTGCAGCAGATATGATACAGATTTATCAAATAGCGACCGCAGATGAAGACAGTCAAGACATCTGAGCTACTACTGAACCAGTTCTCTCTGGAGATCAGTCCGTCAGTCCTGTCAATCTGAACACGAGCAACAGTAAAAAAAAGGAGACCGATCAGGACACTGCCCCAGAACAAAGCTCTACACATCACCTAATGGACAAGATGCACTCTTAGCTCTTGACTGGTATGCATGCCCGTTGCATGGCTTAACCGAAGACGATCCTGTCGCAACTGAAAGTGTGCCTACTTTGAGTAAACCCTGTGCGACGGCTTATGAGACCACCCGTAAAGAGGCGTCATCAGTGACCATTACATTTACGCGGTACACAGACTGTATCATCACAGAAACAAATACCCATCCCACAGACACCCCCTCCCTCGAGGAGTGCCCTTTTTATTTGCGGTACTTCCTCCATAATGCTGTTAGAACTGTTCATAACTGGTATCTAAACGTAAAATCCTGTGTGATGTTTGCTAGAGAAACAGTCTGTTTATTTTTCCAAAGTTTTGTAGGATTAGGCAAAGAGAAAATCTCTCACCAGTTGTATTGTGGTTGTTTCTTAAAGATTTGGAATCTTTCTTGCAACAAAAACAATGTTTAGAAGTCCATTCAAATTTAGTAAGTTTTGAAGCTTCAACATACCTAAAAATTAAATTTTATTATATGCCGACAACACTGTATCATTTGGGACTGATGTAGACGACTCCTTCCAAGACAATCTTAATGCTTTGTACGAGTATGATAAACTATGGAAATTTAACATTAACATCACAAAAACAAAGATCATTATATTTGCTACACGAACCACTGATCAGTTTAAATTTAAACTTGGAGAAAATATTATTTTCATATGTGATGAACTGAAGTTCCTTGGTGTCTTTTTTCAAAATCCGTGGATTCTTTAAAGTCATGAAACACAACGTTAAACAAGCGAAAGAAAGAAATACATCTGCCATTTAAAATACATCGATTTGATAATACAGTTTGCCTATTTTGCTTTATGGTTGTGAAGCGTCGGGGTTTGAAAATACTCAACAAATTGAAAACGTGCATATTGGTTTCATCCGGTACATAACTAAACTCAGGAAAAGTACACTATTTATATGCTGCATTCAAAACTGTGTAGAAAGCCAATCCATGTTTATATTAAATCTCACATGATTAGATACTGGATCTCAATTATAAATGGAAAAACCGTCAAACAGTTTAAAAAGTTAATAAGATAATGTTTAACGAGTAGAACGTGTATCATAATCACAAATGGATTGAATGCGTCAAAATATGTATGATAATTACAAATGGATTGAATGCGTCGAATTATTTTGATTATTGTTGGAATAATAGATCTCTTTTATTAGGACTCTATAAATAACCCTCAATCTACAAAAACCAGAATTGCCCAAACCATCAATGACTTGTATATTCAAGACTGGAATGTAGAAGTCGCAACTTCATGCAAAGGTAGGCATTCTTTCCTTTTTAAACCGGATCTGAAGTTTGAAAATTACGTTTTATATCTTTATCGACTTACATATTTACCTCTGCTCAAATTTATAGAGAGAAATTACAGACTCTCTGTAGAGAAAGGACGTGGGGAAAATAAACCACATCACGATAGAAACTATCATCTTTGTGCCAAAAACGACATTAGTGATGAATGTACTCTTTGTTCATCTGTCCATAATTTTCAAGTGAAAGACCTCAATTCTTAAAACCTTATTTTGTATTAAATGTTGTAAAATTTAAACAACTTCTATCAAAGTGAACCATTTCTACACAGGAAAAACCATAAAAATTCGCCCTTGATATAACGACGAAATTGTTGCATACTGATATTACAGTAGTAGCGGTATCGCATGAGTATATAAACACTCCGTTTTTGATGCAGGGCAGTTATTTGAGTTGATCTTGGTTTCATTTAGCTATACTTTCTATGATACTCAACCACTTTCATATATGCCTGACTGCGTATGCATGTAAGCATCCTCGTTAAGAGTTGTGATGGATGTTGCTTTATAGAAACTTGCCGTGTAATTGATGTCTAAAGATACATATATATATATATATATATATATATATATATATATATATATATATATACTTCACTAAAGAAACTACATTATATTATGTTAAAGATTATGTACTATCTGATATTTCTTCAGAATTAATTTGTTTCCTATCTGTCACATTAATGTACGCTATGACTGATAGATTGATATACTTAAAAACTTAGGAATATTGATGTGAATGACGAATGATAAGTTTCTCTCAATTCTTGTTCCTAATCACTGCATACACACGTTTTCTGTTTGCATCTCAATCACTGCATACACACGTTTTCTGTTTGCATCCCAATCACTGCATATACACATTGTCTGTTTGGTTCCCAATCACTGCATATACATGTTTTCTGTTTGCATCCCAATCACTGCATATGCACGTTTTCTGTTTGCATCCCAATCACTGCATATACACATTGTATGTTTGCATCCCAATCACTGCATATACATGTTTTCTGTTTGCATTCCAATCACTGCATATACACGTTTTCTGTTTGCATCCCAATCACTGCATATACACCTTTCTGTTTGCATCCTAAAAGTGCTTCTTATTTAAAACAGAATTTGTCACCACTTATAAATTATTTTTTTCGCATATGCTACCTGCGTGTGGGCTGAGATTTAAATATAAAAAAAATATTGGTTTGTTCTTGTTCTTGTTTTCGATAATCATGCTTTTATTGGCAGGTGAGATGATCATCTTTATTGCTTTTTTTATTTCAATTAAACTAATATTCTCTATGCAGCATTTTACAAGGCAACCCATAAGCTCTCGCCGTGCAAATTTAAGAAGCGACATGGATGACAGTAGTTCTAACCTGTCATTAATAAGTTCGAACCAATAAACTTTCACGATCAAATGATTATTGCCTTTTTTTAAGGAGTGACTTGGTATCCTTTCAAGGAAAATATCATGTATATGTCAAGACCACTCTTTTCACACATTATTTTATAGATCAAGATTGAAAATTGATGTAAAATATCCACTTTGACATTTAAGGTTATCCTTACATAAAAATGCAATAATTAAAGAACCTACATGTATTTCATTATTTGAAGTGTTAACTAATATGTAAACTCTTTCATTATTAGATTAAGATCCAAAATTAATTTTATAAATCAAAGTTGATTAAATTAGAGTAGAATAAATCAATGCATCGATAGTAACATTTAAAAAATGGATTAATTCAATGTAGAGCTGAGTCCCCCATATCAAATATACCTTTCAATTATTCAGTATGATGGTGTATGCAACATCTGAAAATTTCGACCCGACTTGACCAATGGTTATCGAGATATTCATTCGAAGTGTACATATCAGGAATGTACAACTTCGGCAGTTTCCGTGAGTCAAGTCCGTATGATGCCATGGGAAGCCCCGCATCGCAAATCATCATCTTTTTAGTATGCTGAATACATGTAAATCTATATTCATATTTTCACAATACATGCAATCCCCCCCCCCCCAAAAAAAAAAAAGGTAACAAAAGATTATATTAACAATATCGTATATTGGATGAGGAAGTTTCATATCCATCCAATATTTTAAACAAATGCGTAATAAAATTCTCCAAGTAAAACGTGAGTTCTTTTCATAAGCATATCTCTTTATAAGTATGTCCGCTTGAAGTAGACGCATCGATTATAAAGTTCCAGTTGTTGGCGAAGATGTTCTTGGCTACACCTATATTAACATATACGCACATATATTAAAAAAAACACACAAGACAAAACGTACATTCAAGTCGCAATATGGAGAGAGAGAGAGATAGAAAAGGTTGTGAGCGGTCGCTGAACAATGCGATGAAGGATACCGAGTTACGGCTAAAAGTGAATTTTATGTTTTTAAATTGATCATGATTGGGAAAATATGTAAAATTAAACAGAGAATGAGGGAACAATAGCGTAAGAGAAGGATGAAAGGATTAAAGCTGGGGGGGGGGGAGGACTAAACGAGTGGTTGCGGGCAGTCTCATATCGCGAAAATAGAATATAAAAAATTATCTATTTCATTATCAGCTAAAAGTCTGCTAGAAATACAATTTACCGAATCCTCACACACCTATGAGAGAGAGAGAGAGAGAGAAAGAGAGAGAGAGAGAGAGAGAGAGAGAGAGAGAGAGAGAGAGAGAGAGAGAGAGATGTTAGCTAAATTGCTAAAGACAGAGGACTACAGCAACACATGAATTCACGCCTAGGTCGGATTGGCGGTTGTCCAGTTTGAAATTAAAATCGAGGTCGTATAATCAGTCATAAGAATTTACCAATATTGACAAATACATTCATTTTAATATTGAAAGGTCTATTTATTTTAATATTGAAAAGTATATTCATTTTAATATTGACAAATACATTCATTTTAATATTGAAAGTTATAATCATTCTAATATTGAAAAGTATATTTATTTTAATATTGAAAACTATATTCATTTTAATATTGACAAATACGTTCATTTTAATATTGAAAAGTATAATCATTCTAATAATGAAAAGTATATTCATTTTAATATTGAAAAGTACATTGATTTTAATATGAAAAAGTATGTTCATTCTAATATTGAAAAGTATATTCATTTTAATTTTGAAAAATACTTTCATTTTGATATTGAAAAGTGATTTCATTTTAATATTGAAAAAGTATATTCATTTTAATATTGACGATCAGCGTTTATGTATCTCATACAAAATGGACTAATGTGTTTAATAATTGAGTTTAAAAGTCTACACTTTCAATTTTTATTTCATTGGGACTCCAACATAACTTTCATTCCTCAAATATCTATATGAGTTTAATTTTCAGTATAAGATTATAATGGAATATAATTAGAATAAGTTAATTATGTGAATGATTCTAGTTTCAATAATCAAAGTTCATCTTAGTGATTGAAAATCATGTAAATCTTTGGTTTGTAAATAGCACTGTGACTGAGACCTCTTAAAGTGCACATACATACACATAATGTATGTGCATGTGTGTGTGCGTAAATGAAGTTCTATCATCTGATTATACCGGTGTCATTCTATGCATGTTTGTATTTCTTTCGCGACCTTTGTCGCAAAATGCAAGACAGCTTTTGTAATGTTATCTGTTGTCTCTTTAACCCTTCCTGGATCCACATATTTATTATGTCTCTCCAGACTTTAATTTGACGTAGCACGTAAGTTTGTTCTGGTGTCTTCTCCACAGACATTTACATTAGCTTAGTGTGGTGTATAAAATAGCACGTCAAAATTGATTTGTCATAAGTTGGAAAGTAACAGCAACACGCAGAGACAATTTAATCATAGTTTATGGACTTTAAAATCCATTGTTTCTACGGAGGATCAAAGTTTATTCTTGTTATTGTCCATGAAAGACATTCGCATATTCGCATTCTGTCTGGTTTAACTTTCAACCTTTTTTGCTGCAACCGAATATGCACATTAAGATTTTGAACAAATGTTCGCATTGGACTATCAGTTGTTTTTATCTCGTTGTTTTTTTATTTTTTCCCCGAAATATTCTCCGTTGTTTTTATTTTGTATTCTCAAATGTTTGCTTTATTTCTTTGTTTCGAAGTAACAAATAATTATCGTAAGCAATGTTCTTGTTACTTTTTGCATTGTACTCGATTTGTTTTTTCACGTAAAAGTGAATAACAAATGGTGAAAGTTTCCTTACTGAGCAAAATATTTATAGCTAGTGCCAATAATTTTCATAGTGCATCCCTATGAACTATCGTACTGGTGCATTTGCCTATATTTTGCGATTTTTTTTTCTTGCACAACTTTACAAGTACGAATTACTTATTTCTGATGGACTATAATAAACGTTGTCATTGAAATATGGTCTTTTGCTGTTCATTTTACTTAGAATTGTACTATGAATTATGGGTGCTCGAAAATAGGGTGATATCCGTGTAAATTGCGAAGGTCATTTAGTCAAATAGTAACCATTAGATGTAAATGCATACAAATCCCATGCAATACTACCTACAACCTATCATGTCGTAATAATTATCCAATGAAATCACGATAGCATTCAGTTCTTTCGTAGTATGTAGAGCTGATTAAAAATAATGTTTTCGACATAACAAGACGATAAACAGGGAAATTTATATTACATTACAACGTTTTGAAAGGATTTATGTGCACCAAACTTTTGAAAAAGATATGCAATTCACACACACACACATTCTCTCTCTCTCTCTCTCTCTCTCTCTCTCTCTCTCTCTCTCTCTCTCTCTCTCTCTCTCTCTCTCTCTCAGATCGAGTAGACCCATGAAATATACATGCAATATTTTAAAAAATATTTATTTTATGTCGATGATATATTTAGGTAATACAAAACTAATTTTAAAAAGTCCTGTATATTCAAGACATGTGTGTTTAGGTATCATTTATATTACACGAAGCGATCTGACATGGAGCGTAGTATTTAACAGCCCCAATAGTAGCCCAACAATTAACATCGGAAGTTTGATAATTGATTGATAGTTTTCTGTAAAAACGAAATAAATTTATGGCCGAAATAAATAATAATTTCGGAAGATTGTCACGATTCCAAGACAATGTCCGTGTCTCGTTCTAGGGTCTGGTTGGTGCCCCCAAGACATGAAATTAAAAGCGATTTCGGCGGGGTGGGGTGGGTGGGTGGTTAGGGGTGGTATGGGGGGGGGGAGGGGGAACCACCAGTCCTACCCAGCATTGAATTTATATATTGATGTAGTCGTCTGCCTTTAGCAATTTTGCGTACATCTCTCTCTCTCACGAATAAGAGGATTTGGTAAATTGTAATTTCGGTTGACTTTTAGCTTATAAATAAAATAGATAGCTTTTTATATTCTATTCTAGCGATGTTTTAGACTGCGCGCACCCACTATTTGAGTCCCCAACTTTAATCCTTCTCTTTCGCTGTTTGTTCCAACTTTCTCATTGTTATTCGCGGTTTAATTTTATATCTTTTCCCAATCATGGTTAATTTAAAATAATGATGTTCACTTTTAGCTGTAACTCGGTATCCTTTATTACATTGTTCGGCGATTGCTCACAACCTACTATCTCTCTCTCTCTATGTTGTGACTTAAACCTACGGTTTTTTTTTTTTTTTTTTTTGGGGGGGGGGGGTAAATATCACTGCGTCTGCTTTAGACGGACATGCTGGTGAAGAGAACCATGTTTTACCAAGACATGCTTATGAAGAGAAATACGTTTTACTAAGAGAATTAGATGCCGTTTCTTTTTGCTTGCTTTTTTTTTAAATATAACGGCTGCATATGAAACTTCCTCATCCAATCCAATATACTGTAACACGCACGGGGGTTCCTCTACCGAGCGAATCAAACACCTGCGTGAGTTTGGGCTGGAAGTCCCTTCTTTTCCCCTAGTTTCAAGGACTTCCCGACAACATTCGTTGTCAACTGGAAGTTCTCGTAACGCGCCAAGACTAGAAACAATTTTTCTCTAATCAATAAATGAATGACCACAATGTCACAACTACAACTTCACAATTGCATGATTTTTCCCTGTTAGCATGCCGTGGCATGAAGCACATGACACATTTCAAACACCCAATGCAGGGAACTATACAAATACTAAAACTGCATCAATAGAATCTTGTCTCTTTTTTACTTTTCATTATTAACCAATTATGGATCACCAAACCCGTATTTACTCTATGGTATCTTCACTCATTTCTAGACTGGTTTACAGTTTTTCCGTATAATTAGTACCGTGGGTCCTAAAAACAACAGTTTGAACCGCGTTTCGCACGTGTACTTCCACTAACTGCTATAAAGAAAGACATTTCCAAACAAAGGGATGACCTCTTCCCAATTATTCCATAGCACAAAACAGTAGTTCCTGTCACGAATATCCCCCACTGAAAGGCACAATCAATCAACACCTCTGAATTAAAATAGGAACTACTTGGCTCTATGCCCACTTATACTAGTCTGACCACATCTCAAACTACGAAACCAATCCGCGTCATTGCAAAGTCTCTTAAAAACTGTAAGTATGACGTCTGTTCCTAGAAATTGGTTAATTACTCGGGCTGGGAAATATTTTCCCAACACCAGCTTCCCATAATCAAACAACTAGTCACTAAAATCTAACGAACCTATAAATGGAGACGTAAATACAAATGGAACATACCCAAATTTATTACAATACGATATTGTTGATATTGTTTTGAGGGAAAAAAGTTGCATCTATTGTAACAATATTAGTATAGCTTTACGTGTCTTCAGCACAGTCTTGCATGGTGCATAGTGAATCGAATGTTATTTGCGTAGCAATGAGAATGAGAAAATATGCTTGTTTGTACAGTGACTGCTGTCTGACTGGTGTCTGGCCTTATTTAAACTGATTGTACAGTGACCGCTGTCTGACCTTATTTAAACTGATTCTACAGTGACTGTTGTCTGACTTTATTTAAACTGATCGTACAGTGACTGCTGTCTGATCTTATTTAAACTGATTGTACAGTGACTGCTGCACAAACTTGCGACGGCCCTGGATAATTTTGTTTTCTTTGTTGTAGATTCGCATATAAACAGAGCTTCATAACGTGCAAACATAACTGAGAAAATTACCTGGACAATATAAAATAGAAAATTAAATCAATTAAGCATTAAATGTATGTTATATACTGTGGTGACCTGTTGCAATCATTGTTTAGCAACAGTGATATACAAAAAGTTTTAAGAAACCAAACTACATTGAATAACTCAAAAGTCTATTTTGTACAGCTTTGGAAATTTACGAGTCTGAGCGATAGTGACTCACATCGCATGATCTGTTTCTCCTCACTGGTATCGGATGAAAATGTGTTGTTCCGCCAAAGATTTCAAGGCGCAGAACACGGAGGTACTCGTGCATGATAGTATTGGTGTCTTTCATTGTATTATTACCCTGTTAGAATCAAATGGGGTTGTTTTACTTTATTTCTAGATAAACCAATCACTTTTTCTGTACCTTGCTGCTTAATTACAATTTTGAAAATATACATACTGATATATTGTTGCAGTATTAGCAGCAATTTTGCTTTGCCATCTGATAAAACAATATATTTAGCTTTATAATATGCTCATAGGTGAACACGTGCTCAGGTAGCATATACATCCTCAGCTTAAGTGAGCATTCCAGCAAAGTGCTTTATGGAATACTGTTTCTCATCAAACCGTACTTTGTGCTTTCAAAAAAAGTGCCGGATTATATAAATGTATTTTCAAAATCTCTACATTTTATGCATCAGATGATTTGATCTAACTGGATTTACTTTTTACTCCTCCGATGCCGCTTTATTTAGAGGGTATTCGCTAGGGGTGTTCGCTGCATCGTAAAGTGAATGACGATCTTGGTTATAACATCCAGGTGGGAGCAACAAGCATGTGTAACTAAAAGCTTATCTCAAAACGCTTTCGATAGCAACCAATATCTTGTTCATCATCTATTTGGCAAACATTTAACCATTGCTACCACGGTCTCTAAGGTTCCATATGCAAAACGTTTAATGGTGTTGTTCAATAAATATCTGCATGCTCCAATCATTCCACCATTGATTAGCGACAAGCAATTTCATGTTTTTATTAGTCTATGCCCCATTTCTGATGCTAATACAGAGAAGACGGAAAACATGACCATGGCAAAATCCCCGAAAGCGTACAAATTATTTTTCTCACATAAACATAAAGACTTCTTGCATCGAATACGTAGCATTAGATCTGTAATATGTAGAATGCGAGATCATTCTCGTGGAATATAAGAGGAATTTTGGCTAGAAAGCGGGGAGAAGTGAAAAAGGCGTTGCTGTACTGAGCCGCTTTCTCTTCACCGACCCATGACCAAATAAAGATCTTGCACTCGACGATGCACGACAATGTTATTTTATTTATTCTGCAGTCCTGTAGCATGGGAAAAAATACTGTAGTGGGCATGAAATCTAGCCTCGAAGTATTTTTTTTTTTAAATTAAGTTTTGTAATCGTAAAGCTCTCGGTGGTAAAGCAGGGTGGGTGGGTGTTGTCAACATTATGGTTAACATTAAATTTCTTCATTAATACCTCTAGTTATCCAATGCCAAACGATGGTTGGTATGATTCCCGTTTATGTTTCATATTCGCATATAAATTGATTCAAAATCATCCTTTGAACTGTTTAAATTCATGATGTTACAACATGAATCGATGTGTAAATCCATCCTCGGTATCAGCCTCGTTTCCAGGTTTGTCACATTTGGAACACTTCCGTGGTTATCTCGCTTCATAAAAATGAGGTCGCTTACGGTATCATCCATTTTAAAGCTAAACATGTTTTTTTATATATTGCAAATTGTGACCGTTAAATTGGACATACATTTGCTGTATTCGAACTTAGCCAAAACACTTAATAATATATAATTGTAATCAAAATTATTAATTAAGGTGTGGTTTTGTTGTTATCAGTAGCAATGTACGGTTGCCCCAGCGAGCGCGCGCTTGCAGAATTATGCCTGCGGTTGCTACCCAGCGAACGGCAGAATTTTCCCTGCCAGGCGCAGAATTCTGCAGAATTCCGCGGGAAGTATAAAAGGGCAAGTCAGCGTCTATGCCGGGACCTGATCGGGTTTCCGAGGGTCGTGTTAAGAGTTCTGTGTGTGCGTGAGAAAGTCGTTTCACAAATTTAGGACGAAGTCCATATAAGGCAGTGTGCAAAGAAAAGGTAACTCTTTTGTTTATTATTTTCCGCGAATCAGAAATTTACAGTTATTTCACTATGTCTTTATAAGTAATTGCCAGGAAAAATAACGTTTCTTTTAGTTCATTTTGGACAGGTCTAAAAGTAAGTTCTGAAATCTGCGTCTGTATAATCTAAACCTTTCAGGATATTTATTCTTTCATTTTTATGTTTTCAAAATCAGCAACTTTAGCTTAAATATTTATCCAATCAGTTAATTTATATGCAGACAGTATTTTCCCTGATCTTGTGAGGTCAAGTCAAGTGTTTCTTGCAAACCTTATTAAAATTATAATACTTAATGAAGTTCAGTAGAAATAGGAAATTATGGAATAATAATAATAATAATAATAACAACAACAACAACAACAACAACAATAATAATAATGTACCAGATTGATTATGAAGCCACTGAGTGTTTCTCAAGGCTCTTTTCATAAGTTATTTGTTATATATAAGTTATATTGTAAAGCTACTGAGTGTTTCTCAAGGCTTTGTGCATAAGTTGTCAGTTATTGTTATAGCCATTGAGTGTTTATCAAGGCTCTGTTTGAAGTCAACCCATAAGAATATAATTAAATGTTAGCCCATGTTTCTAAGTTTAGCCCTAAATAATAAATTAATATAAAATCTGAACATTAAAACTTTAGATATTTGTAAATGTGTATATCAAATTCTATTATAATAAACTGTTATTTAAATTAAGTATGTTTATCCAAATGCACACTACCACTGTGATATGAGTCATTATATAGAAGTAATGCACCTGTTATTTGAGTTTTTAATTTGTACTGCTATATGACTTTATGACTATTAATAAACCAGATCAAACTTAAATTGGAGTCTGCGTTTCATCCCTAGTACCATTATTATAGCTAGGATCGCCCACTTCATCAGGGAATCACAGAGACCTCTTGGAGTTTAGGTTTAAGTTTGACTGGGCCTTTATTCTATGGAGAGTTTATCGGCCACAAAGAGCACAGTGAGTCATTGAATGGTCACCAATTTATCGGCCAGCGCTATACCGTAACAATACATTAAAAACACAAATAGGGAATGATCCTGGATAGCATAATGCTGGCATTAATTTGATCCATCTGCGCATAAACAAAAAATATCAATAACAATATTACACAGCTTTTAAACCATCTCAGCTTTATAACAGTAACATGAAACAAAATAAGTTATTCAATGAAGCGTGAAGGTCTCTAAAACGTGTGAACATAGAAATATTGGCCACCAGAAATTTAAAATAAAAGTTTACGTCTGCTTGGAAGGGTTTATCTTCCTAAAGTTTGTAGCAAATTTGTATCTTTAAATTTTCAGAACTTATTTATTAATTTGTACTATATAGCTAAGGTTTGCCCAGATATGTCGCTAAACCATATACACACACACATACATACATACATACATACATACATACATACATACATACATACATACATACATACATACATACATACTGAAATAAATGGGTAAACGTTGGGTGCCATATTTTGTGAGTCCTTGTCCGACATGCCCAAGTTGGATACCAAGGTAATGCCGGGACGTTTTCTTTGTCAATTTTCCTCTTAGCTGCCGTTAAAATGCGATATTTTGGACTAAAATAGGCCAATTTCTGCAATATATTGTTGGAGTCCCGGATGGCCGAGTGGTCTAAGGCGCTCGTCTTTACAGATCACTGACATCTCACCTCTGTTCGCGTGGGTTCGAGTCTTGGGGTATGTGAGAAAGCTTGCCAGTAGCTTCCCGTGGGTCGGTGGTTCTTCCCGGGTGATTTTTCGGGTTCTTCCTCCACCAAATATACTGGCGGCCATGTATAGCCTATCATGTGCTAAAAAATGGCGTTAAACCCAAACCAACCAACCAACCATTATATTGTTCAATATGGTACATTATTCGGGATGTCTTTTCGCTTTTCCTTCTTTTTGACAATTCTAATACTAAGACCGCATATAATGCTCATATTTTCCACATTGCCTTACGAGAAAGTTGTTAGAACATTGTTCTTAGTAATGTAGACTACATTAAAAAACTTTGGATTGAATTTAAAGAATCTGTATAATACATTTTTTTTATAATATTATGTATGATGTTTATATAATATTATAGATATTTTAGGAAATTATAAATGTTTCTTGACTTTAAAATTTGCTTAAATCTTAATGTTGTTTATGAGAAAAAAAAACATGTTTAACTAGTGTCCTTGAGTTAGGTTGTTTACTTCAGATTTGAGCTACTAGTACATTAGGATTTTAAAGACCATTGGCACCTCACAACATTCAAGGATACAGCCGTGAACATTCTATATTTATTACTTGTGATTAGAACACTAATTCTTATTGGATTATTTGGATTTTAATACACATTACTGCAAGTGTCTTTTTGATTTTTTCATTTTAATTATCTAGAAATAAATTGCTTGTTGATTTTTACTTGATTTGTTGGTTTCACTTTCTTTCTGTTACATTTTTCTAGACCGTAGAGTCGTAACAGAAATTGGCGGCTCGTCCGGGATAGAATTTCTTTAAAGCATATTAGAGATATTAAAAGTATCTTTGAAATTCATATTGATTTTGTCTCTGAATTTTTTTTTGTTTGTTTTTGGCAAAGATTTTAAATAGAGAAATTGTGTGTGTGAAACCAACAAGCATTCACAATGGCATCTAATGTTCAGAATTTCATTTTAAAACCTACCCAGGAGGGGTTAGAGTGTATGAGAAAGGATGAGTTGTTCGAACTTGCCAGAAAATACAGTCTGTCTGAGGCAAAAGCATCATTGACAAAACAGGAGATAAAGATTATTTTAATTCAATATTTAGTAGGAAAGGGAATTTTTGATAGTAGTGCTTTAAGTTTGAAGAGAAAGCCTGTATCTGGTTCTGACAGGAAATAAAGGGAATTAGAGTTAAAGAACCAGATGGATTTAGAATTGGCAAAGCTTCAGATTCAGAGAGAGAGAGAGAGAGAGAGAGAGAGAGAGAGAGAGAGAGAGAGAGAGAGAGAGAGAGAGAGAGAGAGAGAGGAGAGGCAAATACAAATGCAGATGCAGATGCAAAGAGAAGAAAGGGAAATGCAATTTAAATTAAGAGAATTAGAACTGGCAAACAGAGCACACTCCACTCCTTTAAACACAAGTTCAGGTTTTGATGTTACTAGATATATTAGGTTAGTACCCCCTTTTCAGGAAAAAGAAGTAGATAAATACTTTCTTCATTTCGAGAAAATTGCTGAAAACTTGAAATGGCCCAGAGAGCATTGGACTTTGTTATTACAATGTATACTTATTGGCAAAGCTCGTGAAGTAGACACCTCACTGTCAGTACAACAAAGCACTGAGTATGATGTGCTTAAGGAGTACATCTTGAAAGCTTATGGTACCAGAAGCATATCGACAAAGGTTTTGGAATTGTAGAAAAGAAACTGGACAAACCTATGTCGAACTTGCATGGGAAAAAGAACGACTATTTGATAGGTGGTGCTCAGCCAAGAAAGTTGATCAAGATTATGATAACCTCAGACAGCTCGTATTAATTGAAGAGTTCAAGAGGTGCATCCATAGTGATGCTAAAACCTATCTTCTGGCTCTCTTGCCCATACCTCGAAATCCTCTTCAGGCTAAACTGTATGGTCCTTATACCGTTGAAAAGAAAGTAAATGACTTAAATTATATCATTCACACTCCTGGAGACGGAAACAGAAACAACTTTGTCATATAAATATGTTAAAGGAATATTTTGACAGAGATAGCCCAGCTAATTATTCTGTTAATTTAGTTGTACCTGTCCCACACAGTGAAGATATCAACGATGGAGTACAATCAGACTATAGTGACTCTGGTATAACCAATCTTCGGAATTCATAAAATATTGAACAATCTAGACCAGAAACTTTCACATTACAACAACAGGAAAGAAATGAACTAAAACAGCTATTACATGACTATGAGCATTTGTTTCCTGATGTTCCAACATGAACAAGTAAAATTTATCATGACGTTGACATTGTAGATTCTGCGCCTGTAAAACAGCATCCTTATAGGATGAATCCTCTCAAACAGAACTATTTGAAGAAAGAAATTCCGTATTTACTGGAGAATGATTTCATAGAACCAAGTAAAAGTAACTGGAGTTCACCTTGTATTCTTGTTCCAAAGCCAGATAATACATTCCGTGTGTGTACTGACTATAGAAAAGTCAACAGTGTCACGAAAACAGATTCATTTCCAATCCCAAGAATGGACGATTGCATTGATACAATTGGAAATGCGAAATATGTCACCAAGTTTGACCTTTTAAAAGGATTCTGGCAAATTCCACTGACGGAAAGGGCAAAAGAAATTTCAGCATTTGTAACTCCAGATGGACTTTATCAATATAAAGTCATGCCGTTTGGAATGAAAAATTCGCCTGCAACGTTTCAACGTCTGATGAACATGGTAACATCTCATCTTGATAATTGTGACGCTTATATCGATGACGTCATTATCTACAACAACACCTGGGAAGATCATTTGAAAACCATTCAAAAATTCTTCGATCGACTCAGCGATGCGAATCTGACAATTAATTTGAGTAAAAGTGAGTTTTGCCGTGCTTGTGTCACATTTTTAGGACATATTGTGGGACAAGGTCAAGTTAAACCTATAGAAGCTAAGGTCAAAGCTATCTCTGAATTTCAAGTACCAATTTGTAAAAAGCAACTGATGCGATTTCTAGGTATGGCTGGATATTATCGGAAATTTTGTTCCAATTTTTCCAAAATCGCTGAACCTTTGACAGGTTTATTGAGTAAGAAAACCAAATTTCATTGGTCTGACAAGTGTCAGGAGACTTTTGACAAGTTAAAGGCCATGCTTAAGAATGACCAGTTCTTTCTGCACCAAATTTCAGCCAATCATTTAAATTATCTGTTGACGCAAGTGATGTAGGGGTTGGTGGAGTATTGATTCAGGAAGACAAAAGTGGCGTGGATCACCCTGTGTGTTATTTTTCTAAAAAATAAACAAGCACCAGAAAAATTATTCCACAATTGAGAAGGAATGTTTGGCTTTGATATTAGCTTTACAGCATTTTGAAGTGTATGTTACCTACCTCAGCTCTTTCTCCAATTATTGTGTACAGTGATCACAATCCCCTTACTTTCATCAACAAAATGAAAGATAAAAATCGGAGATTGTTGAGATGGAGTTTAATATTGCAGGAATATAACATTGACATCAGACACATCAGGGGAAAAGACAATGTGATTGCAGATGCACTCTCACGTGCATAGAAATCTTATATTGCTTGATGTAATTAAGTTCAGTATCATAAAATATTTTCTTATGCAAATTTTGGTTATTATAGTATTAGATGTATATTCAAAAGAAAGCTTTATTGCATAAATCTTTCTTTTTCTTTATGAGGGGAGGTGTTATGTATGATGTTTAGATAATATTATAGATATTTTAGGAAATTATAAATATTTCTTGACTTTAATATTTGCTTAAATCTTAATGTTATTTATGAGAAAAAACATGTTTAACTAGTGTCCTTGAGTTAGGTTGTTTACTTCAGATTTGAGCTAAAGGATAGTTTTGATAAACAAAATGTTTACCAAATTTGAGGTCAAGGTTGATTTTGTTTACAGATAAAACTGGAAATACCTTAGGAGTTACCTGTCAATGGTCACACGTACATTTATTATTCTAGAATATTATGTCATGTGACCAATCTTTATATACACCATGTTTAGTGGACAGTTTTTCAGTTTCGACATTACTATCAGTCTTGTAAAGAGCTACTACAGTTGTGGAAAGTAATTCAAAATTATAAGAGAGGAATTATTTAAAATATTCATTGGATTATTACAGTGCTCATAAACTTTTGGATTTTGGAATTTTAATTGATGATTTTGGAATTTATGTGAACTTATTCAGAGATATTTTGGAGTACTTCATTTTGACATCAGCACATTAAAGACTACTAGTACATCAGGACTGTAAAGACCATTGGCACATCACAACATTCAAGGATACAGCCGTGAATTCAGAACATTCTATATTTAGGACTTGTGATTAGAACACTAATTCTTATTGGATTATTTGGATTTTAATACACATTACTTAAGTGTCTTTTTGATTTTTTCATTTTAATTATCTAGAAATAAATTGCTTGTTGATTTTTAGTTTATTTCTTGGTTTCACTTTCTTTCTATTACATTTTTCTAGACCATAGAGTCGTAACGATAAGCACGCGAGAAATTAAAAACCAAATGATATCTCCCATGAGACAACAATGACGTATTATTAATCACTACATGGCTAGTAGCTATAGATTATAGAAAAATAATCGGAGCGATTTGGTTAGATTTTTTACAAACATTTTGATTTATTAGATTATAAAATATTGAGGACAAAACTCCAGGCATAAAAAATCTTTGATAATGCACTTGTTTGGTGTGATTCTTACCTAACAGGAAGGCAACATTTTGTTTATGTGGAAAATGCTACATCTTCTTCACAATATGTCAAAAGTGGAGTCCTTCAAGGCTCTTGGCCCTTTTTTCTTTCTCCTTTATATTAATGATTTGGCTCTTCATACCAATGCCACTGAAACTGATCTTTTTGCAGATGACACAACCATACATGCCATGAGTGATACAATCCCTTCTCTTAAACAAAATGCTGTTAAACTGTGGTGCAAAACCATCATAATGCACTTAAACATAGAAAAAACAACTGTTTGACGAATTGGATCAAGGCAAAGAATAAAGATATTAGAGGATATCAATATATTTGTTCAGGGAACTAAATTAAATAACACAGAAGATCTAAAATTTTTAGGTGTGATTATTGACAGGCATTTATCGTGGGAAAATCAAATAAAGCACGTGTGTTCTGTAGTATCCTCCAGAATAGCCCTATTGAACAGACTGTCTTCGTGTCTGTCATAATCAATGCTAAAAATGATTTATAATGGATATGTATTGCCTTTGTTTGATTATGGTTGCATCATATGGGGAAATTGCAATGCTATTAAACTTAATCAGGTAACTGAGCTTCCAAAACAAGCTGCTAGAATTATTACAAGAAAATACTATCAATCCTCTCATTTATACGTTAATTTACAGTGGTTACCGTTTAGTTATAGAGTAGAGTACTTTAAAGCTACTTGACATATAAATCTTTTCATAAAATGACTCCACAATATATCAGTGATCTCCAAACTCCAGCTTCCAATATCCATTCACACAATCTGTGGTCAATTTCGTACTTTAATATTCATTCCCCTAAATTCAAAACGACTCTTTAGAAACATCTTTTACATCTTCTGAAGCAGTGTTGTGGAATATCATTCCCAACGATATTAAACAAACACCAACACTCTATTCTTTTAAGAGTGCGCTTCACAAATTTCTTGTTTTTTATTATGCCGAATCTCAAACAAATTAAGATACCTAACTTGGATACCCACCACCTTCCTACCTCCAAATCTACATGTATATCGTATGAATGTTTTAATCTAATGTAAGTATGTATGTGTGTTGTACAGAAATAGCTTTCGAAAAAAGAGGAAGTTTATATTTCTTATATGTCGATTTTTAAAAGGCATTTGATTCAGTGGATAGAGAGAGGCTGTGGTATGCATTATTACAAAATGGTGTTCATTGTAGGTTGCTGGCTTCTAAAAAAATATATATTCAGGTATTAAATCAGCTGTAAAGACTTCTCAAGATCACCTAAGTGAATATTATTAATGTAAGCTTGGAGTGAGACAAGGTTGTATATTAAGTCCTCTCCTTTTCTTCTTGATTTTTAAATGATCTCTTACCAATAAGGAATGAAAATGGCGGAAATGTAATCTTTGTTGACAATGAATTACAAAACATGATTATGTAACTTTATGCTGATGACTTGTGTATTTTTGCTGATGCTGTTTTAGAATTACAAAGAAAGATAGACACACTGCAGCTCTTTTGAGTAAAATGGGGTCTTACTGTAAACATGGATAAGACAAATATCATTAGTTTAGAAATGGTGGTAGACTTAAGAAGTTTGAAAAGTGGACTTATCGTAACGAGAATATACAAATTTTAACGTATTACAACTATTTGGGAGTAATATTTTCTAGCAGACTGAATTGGTCAAAAGCAATTGAAAGACTTGTTATACAAACTAATAAAGTTTTAATTCCAGTCACGAAATTAATAAGAAAACCCGGATTTCATCACCGAACATTGTGTTCAAATTATTTCATGTTCGTATTAAGCCCATTCTCCCCTATTCATCAGAGATTTGGGGATACAAGAATAGAAAATATGTAGAGAAATTCCATGAACAGTTCTGTACATTTTATTTGTCTCTTGGAAGACAATCTTCAAACATGGGAGTTCTTGGTGATTGTGAATGTTGTAATATGTATATTGACTATTATATTAGATGTATACAATATTGTATAATATGTATATTGACAATTATATTAGATGTATAAAATATTGTATAATATGTATATTGACAATTATATTAGATGTATACAATATTGTATAATATGTATATTGACTATTATATTAGATGTATAAAATATTGGTGTAAATTGTTGCATATGCCTAGCTATAGATATCCCATGAAATGCTACATGGCGTTAAATGCACTGGATGATAGCGAAAGAATAACTTGGGCAACTTATAATAGATAGCTACTTTGTAAATGTTGGTTTGGTTTTGTGTGGATATCACAGGATATTGGCGATGTTGATTTATTTATTGTGCAATTTAGACAACGGTTCATGGATTGTAACTTGCAAGAATGGCACGAACAAATAAATGGATCAACCCCTTTAAAGAATTATAGAAATTATAAAAGTCTTTATAGAATGTGAAATATACTTACATGTTGTTGAAAATAACGAAATAAGACGGTTATACAATCTCTTTAGATTGGGTGAACTTCCTATTTATATAGTTACAGGTTGACAAAAAATGTTGATAGGGCACATATATTATGTTGTTTATGTGACAGCGGGGGAATTAAAGATGAATTCCATTTTTTATTAAAATGCCCCATATACTCAGTATTAAAATTTAAGTTTCTTCCAAAGTACTGTTACGAATACCCATCTTATGAAATATTTTGCAATTTATTTTATAATAAATCTGATGAGGTAATCAGAAAAACAGCACAGTTTATATATTTTACCTTTAAGCTAAGATAAAATATTTTACAGATTGTGTAACTATGTATGTTCTGTTATAGGTGTGTGATTATACGACTTATCACCATAATGTAGACTTAGAAAATACCAATGTGTGTCCACCGCAATTATATATTTATTTCATTGTATACTTTTGTACTTGGGCCAATGGCCTCATACGAAAACAATTAAAGTTCTTCTGCTAGGTAAAGTTCTTCGTTTGCTGGGTATGTATATATGCGTGTGTATATTTTATGATTACATGTAAGTGTGTCAGACACTGTAGTAAGTAGAGTTATATTTGTACATATACTTTGCATTCAAAGTTTTAATATTCTATTATTGAGGAATATAAGATTGGTTGATTGATTCAGATCCAAATGTATTATCCTCAGAAAAGAGTTATTATTATTATTATTATTATTATTATTAGTAGTAGTAGTAGTAGTAGTAGTATTATATAGAGGCTTGTTTGGCAGTTTGTAAATAGTAATTGCAAGGGTTAATTACAAGATAGGTAGCAAGCTAAATATCTACATACAGTTTGTAAAGAGTAATGGCAAGGGTTAATTGCAAAATAGGTAGCAAGCTAGATATATGCATACAGTTTGTAAAGAGTAATTGCAAGGGTTAATTACCAGATAGGTAGCAAGCTAGATATATGTATGCAGTTTGTAAAGAGTAATTGCAAGGGTTAATTACCAGATAGGTAGCAAGCTAGATATATGTATACAGTTTGTAAAGAGTAATTGCAAGGGTTAATTACCAGATAGGTAGCAAGCTAGATATATGGATACAGTTTGTAAAGAGTAATTGCAAGGGTTAATTACCAGATAGGTAGCAAGCTAGATATATGTATACAGTTTGTAAAGAGTAATTGCAAGGGTTAATTACCAGATAGGTAGCAAGCTAGATATATGCATACAGTTTGTAAAGAGTAATTGCAAGGGTTAATTACCAGATAGGTAGCAAGCTAGATATATGCAGACAGTTTGTAAAGAGTAATTGCAAGGGTTAATTACCAGATAGGTAGCAAGCTAGATATATGCAGACAGTTTGTAAAGAGTAATGGCAAGGGTTAATTACCAGATAGGTAGCAAGCTAGATATATGCAGACAGTTTGTAAAGAGTAATTGCAAGGGTTAATTACCAGATAGGTAGCAAGCTAGATATATGTATACAGTTTGTAAAGAGTAATTGCAAGGGTTAATTACCAGATAGGTAGCAAGCTAGATATATGTATACAGTTTGTAAAGAGTAATTGCAATGGTTAATTACCAGATAGGTAGCAAGCTAGATATATGTATACAGTTTGTAAAGAGTAATTGCAAGGGTTAATTACAAGATATGTAGCAAGCTACATATATATAAACAGTTTGGTTGGAAAATTGGAAGAAAAATGCCTCTGTAACTGTTTATGTATGTATGTAGAAGTGTTTTACGGCCCTTCAACACAATAGTGGCTATATAGTGCCAACTAAATGTAAAGTTCGAACAAAATTTAAATGGATTGCACGAAAATTTTGGAAGATAAACCCTTGCAAATAGATGTAAACATGAGGTACAACACGATTAAATATAAAAACCCAAAGATGTTAAAATTCTTAAAACATATGGTACAAAATTGTTATATAAACTGCATTTCATTAAAAAGTCCAAGATTTTCTCTGGTGGTATATTATCATACAGTTTCATCATGCAGTTCACGTCAAAATACATCTGTCTAAGAGGGTGGAAATCCATTTAATCAACAAGAATATGCTCCACTGTCAGTGTACACTGTCACTGTATGCACTCTGGTAGAGGTTCAAGTTTCAGGATGTATACATGAGTCAGGTATGTGTCCGATATGTGATCGGCCAATACCACCACATCTCTCCGATTTGTTATATACGAGGGATGCCACTCTTCAATAGTGGCTTTGATATTCTTAAGCTTGTTTGTGCAGTTTTCATTCCACATATTTGCCAAGTACGACAAACAGGCTGATTTATATAATATCTGAAGTCACTATATGGAATCGTGTGTTTGGAACGGGTGTGCGCATGGCTGCTTTATTTGCTTTATCTGCCATTTCATTACCCTTTATACCAATAAGACTAGGCAGCCATCAGTATAGAATACTTTATATCAATAAGACTAGGCAGCCATCAGTATAGAATACTTTATATCGATAAGAGTAGGCAGCCATCAGTATAGAATACTTTATATCAATAAGACTAGGCAGCCATCGGTATATAATACTTTATATCCATAAGACTAGGCAGCCATCAGTATAGAATACTTTATATCAATAAGAGTAGGCAGCCATCAGTATAGAATACTTTTCCCAGAATGCATGATAACGTCACATTTCTGTAATATCTGCGATATTAACGGTTCGTCAGATTTAAGGTTTAGCAAGGCTGTCACTGTGGAAAGGAAATCCGAAAAGATGATGAAATGTGTTTTTTGAGGTTGCAATGTAGTTCAAAAGTTTTAGTAAGGCTGTAATGTCTGATGTAAACACTGAGGCTGTATGCGGTTAATGGCTCGAGATAGTGCATTGGGATGTTGCACTGACAGCTCCAACTTTGTCTCCATTTTTCGAACAGTCTATATACAGTGGCGTATGGCTACGATAGAAGGCTCTGTTTTTAATGAATTTAATCTGTAATAAGAGAAGATTTGTTATCCTGAAATCTTAAATAAATTAGCCGAAACATTCTCGAAAAACTCTTCACAAGAAAATTGTTCTGTAGACTTACGCCGAGTTAAAAACCTGCAAGGAAAAGTTCCTTTAAATTTTAAAACTTTTAAAACTTAAGATAACATGAAATCTTTCACTCTCAGAGAACTACAAGATTCTCTTGATCAAGTCCATGACACTTCAGCGGGTCCAGATAATAGCAACTATCACCTTTTGACACACTTACCTGATACAGCTCTCAATACACTGCTAAACATTTTAAATTAAAAACAATGTGGTCAACTGGGGACTTCCCGAAGTCTTGATGAGAAGCAACAGTGATACCGGTAATAAGCCTGCAAGGATCATACCGACTCTTCCAAATATCGTCCCATATCATTTACAAGCTGTTCAGACATTCAGTGTGGATTCAGACGCCAGAGAAGCACGATAGACCATCTTGTCAGACTTGAAGCATTTATTAGAGAAGCTGAGCTGATATATTTATCGACTTGGAAGGACGACATAATGAATGACCTATTCAACCTAACTTGATTTCCAATATTTCGAAAAATAGAAATTATAGAAATTATAGGGTTATGGTAGGCAACACCCTTTCTGAGAGCTACCCTCATATGATGGGTGTACCCGGGGGCAGCATATTGTCAGTCACCATATTCAACATATAAATTAACAGCGTAGTGAAATGCCTTAACCCAAGAACTCACTGCTCATTATATGTCGACGATTTGAATCTGCTATAGAGCAAAGAGCTTGTATACTATAGAAAGGCAATTCCAGATGAGTTTAAATATAGTTCAAAATGGGCAGAAGAAAACGGGTTCACAATTGCAAAATCTAACACTGTTTTTATGCACTTCTGCCAATTGCATCGCATTCACAATGACCCCAAATTCTTTCTTGACGTTGGCTTATTCCCGTTGTGGCGGTGACCAAATTTGCATGGTTTATTTTCGACCGTAAACTAACTTTTCACCCACATATTAGATACCTCAGGAACAAATGTCGTGGCAAACACAGATTGGGGAGCAGATAGAAAGGTGTTGCTTTGGTTATACAGGTCATTAGTAAGGTCTAAGCTTGACTGTGGCTCGATTATGTATGAATCAGCCTCTAAATCTTACCTGAAGATGCTTGATTCGATACACAGTCAGAGACTTAAACTTTGGGTGAATTTAGAACTTCCATTCAGAAAGCTTCTATGTCAAGGCAAATGAACCATCACTTTCAGACAAAAAAACTGTTTCTTTAGTATATTACCAAACTATCATTAAATCCATCTAATCCCGCATTTGATATCGTAGTTGGACCCAAATACCAAACTTTGTACACACAGAAACCAAATTGCATTCCACCATTTGTAATAAGAATTTGTCCTCACCTACAACCAGCAAGAAAATTCTATATTTCCAAGTCATCACCGTGGCTATCAAAACCTCCCAAAATAATATTTGACCTTTAAGAATTCCAAACGTCCTGCAATTGTTGAGAAAATGGCATTATATTTGGGTATGCTTGTTTGTTTGGTTTGGAGAGAGAGAGAGAGAGAGAGAGAGAGAGAGAGAGAGAGAGAGAGAGAGAGAGAGAGAGAGAGAGAGAGAAAGAGAGAGAGAGAGAGAGAGAGAGGGAGAAAGTAATCAACTTGCAGCGTTAGCTGGTACCTGACCTAAATTGGTAACTATTAAAATTTCTGTCTCCAAATTAATTAGTCAGTGGCGTCACTCGCAAAAAAATGACGACATTCGCACAACGAATAGTTTCGAACCTCCCCTCTGAACGGTAATGATTGATTGGTCTCGTCACATCGGCGTGGTGTATATTGGGTAAAAGTTCGAACTTTCTGTTATTTGTTCAAAGATGGCAGTTGATAGTAATCTGAGGTGCTACGACAACCGGAAGTGTGACAAAGCAGTCAGCGAAACGTACAACTGAGATGATTGATAGAATGAAAGATATCCAACTTTCGTCTTAAGTTGTTCAGTTGCATTTTGCACAACTGATAAGACAATGATTGGTATTCATTTACAAAGAAGAATGTACTGCTATATGGATATATATGAAAATGTGTATTTTTTAAATCAGTGATTTTACTATTTTGTCATAACTAGTAAGCGGGACTGATCAAACTGTTAGATGACATGGTTAAGTGTGTTTATTTTGTAATGATGTGAGTGACATTTCATGGAAGCATGAACATGGATGTTTATTAAATTTTTACGATGGTTTGCTTTGCTAGTCGTATATCCTACATCAAAACTACAGCGGCGATGCATTCTTGCACTACATAACCACAGAGTTCATTTTTACTTCCCAGGACACTGACATTTAGATTTTACATCACACCACATTGACATTTAGACTTAACAACCCAGGACATTGACTTTTAGACCTTATATCCCACGACACTGGTGTTTATACTTAATATCACATGCCATTGGCATTTAGCTTTTTGATTGCAAATGCTTTCATCTTTTTTTTAAATAATGCGATCATTTACTTGTATATATCTGTGTTTGATGAATTACAATTTCATACTGAAAACAGTAGTGATACGAAGCTGTGGTTACCTCTCTCTCTCTCATTACAACATTGCCCCTTCATCCAGTGCCATGGATACGAATATAAAACTTAAGAAAATCTTGTTCTGCTTTACTCCGTTCCAAAACTATTCCACTTACCTTACACAATTCTCTTTTATCATCATCATCGTCATTCGGTTGACATTTACTCATTATTATGTTATGATAATAAAACATATACTAATTAAAGGTACATGATTATTGAAACCATTTACATCCAGAAATGTTTCGTATTAAAATACATTGAGGACAGGATAGTGGTAAATACGCTAACAAAAAGAAAACAAGGTGGAAGTCCTTGAACTAGTTGCCTCACTATGAAAAAGAACACAAGGTGGAAGTCCTGGAACTAGTTAACTCACAATGAAAAATATTGTATTATGACCTCATTTTGGTTTGCATGTGATACAATTGGCTTTGGATTCGACGAGGCGTTTTTGCAACATTTTATCTTTTCTTTACGAAAGATTTTATTATTTATTCTAGGTAAACGTGACGGGATGATTAATTGTGTCTTGAAAATAATTGGTGTTGGTGTTTTACGGCACCAAATTCTTGAAGGTTAGATAATGCCGAAGCAAGTAGAGCAAAGTGCCTATTCCAAGGGCACGCCACTGTAGCCGAATGAATTTAGTCAACAAATGCGTAAATACAGCATCTTCTGTGAAAACTATATTAGTTTGCAAGCCACGCTCATCTTATGTGCCTTTTCTGCGGTATGTCATAACATGACTTAATTTCAAAATCACGTTATATTATTACGACTCTATGGTCTAGAAAAATGTAACAGAAAGTAAGTGAAACAAACAAATCAAGTAAAAATCAACAAGCAATTTATTTCTAGATAATTAAAGTGAAAAATCAAGAAGATATTTACAGTAATGTGTATTAAAATCCAAATAATCCAATAAGATTTAGTGTTCTAATCACAAGTCCTAATATAGAATGTCAGAATGCACTGGTATCCTTGAATGTTGTGATATGCCAATGGTCTTTAAAGTCCTGATGTACTAGTAGTCTTTAATGTGCTGATGTCAAAATGAAGTACTCCAAAATATCTCTGAATAAGTTCACATAAATTCCAAAATCATCAATTAAAATTCCAAAATTCAAAAGTTTATTAGCACTGTTATAATCCAATGAATATTTTACATAATTCCTCTCTTAGAATTTTTAAATGACTTTCCACAACTGTAATAGCTCTTTAAAAGACTGATAGTAATGTCGAAACTGAAAAACTGTCCATTAAACATGGTATATATAAAGAGTGGATACATGACAGCATGTTCTAGAATATGTGTCATCTTAATGGAATTTTACTTGTGTGGACATGACTTTTTACACATAACTTTAATGAAATTCCAGTTCTATCTGTAAACAAAATCAACCTTGACCTTCAAATTGAGAACACATTATGTTTATCAAAACTGTGCTTGAACTCAAATCTGAAGCAAACAACCTAATTCAAGGACACTACTTAAACATGTTTTTTTCTGATAAACAACATTAAGATTTAAGCAAATATTAAAGTCAAGAAATATTTATAATTTCCTAAAATACCTATAATATTATATAAGCATCATACATAACACCTCCCCTCATAAAGAAAAAGAAAGATTTATGCAATAAAGCTTTCTTTTGAATATACATCTAATACTATAATAACCAAAATTACATAAGAACATGTTTTATGATACTGAACTTAATTACATCAAGGCAATATAAGATTTCTATGCACGTGAGAGTGCATCTGCAATCACATTGTCTTTTCCCCTGATGTGTCTGATGTCAATGTTATATTCCTGCAATATTAAACTCCATCTCAACAATCTCCGATTTTTATCTTTCATTTTGTTGATGAAAGTAAGGGGATTGTGATCACTGTATACAATAATTAAGGGGATTGTGATCACTGTATACAATAATTGGAGAAAGAGCTGAGGTAACATAAACTTCAAAATGCTTTAAAGCCAATATCAAAGCCAAACATTCCTTCTCAATTGTGGAATAATTTTTCTGGTGCTTGTTTAGTTTTTTAGAAAAATAACACACAGGGTGATCCACAATACATTTGTCTTCCTGAATCAATACTCCACCGACCCCTATATCACTAACATCAACAGATAATTTAAATGATTGGCTGAAATTTGGTGCAGAAAGAACTGGTGCATTCTCAAGCATGGCCTTTAACTTGTCAAAAGATTCCTGACACTTGTCAGACCAATGAAATTTGGTTTTCTTACTCAATAAACCTGTCAAAGGTTCAGCGATTTTGGAAAAATTGGAACAAAATTTCCGATAATATCCAGCCATACCTAGAAATCGCATCAGTTGCTTTTTACAAATTGGTACTTGAAATTCAGAGATAGCTTTGACCTTAGCTTCTATAGGTTTAACTTGACCTTGTCCCACAATATGTCCTAAAAATGTGACACAAGCATGGCAAAACTCACTTTTACTCAAATTAATTGTCAGATTTGCATCGCTGAGTCGATCAAAGAATTTTCGAATGGTTTCCAAATGATCTTCCCAGGTGTTGTTGTAGATAATGACGTCATCGATATAAGCGTCACAATTATCAGGATCAGATGTTATCATGTTCATCAGACGTTGAAACGTTGCAGGCGAATTTTTCATTCCAAACGGCATGACTTTATATTGATAAAGTCCATCTGGAGTTACAAATGCTGAAATTTCTTTTGCCCTTTCCGTCAGTGGAATTTGCCAGAATCCTTTTAAAAGGTCAAACTTGGTGACATATTTCGCATTTCCAATTGTATCAATGCAATCGTCCATTCTTGGGATTGGAAATGAATCAATTTTGGTGACACTGTTGACTTTTCTATAGTCAGTACACATACGGAACGTATTATCTGGCTTGGGGAAAAGAATACATGGTGAACTTCAGTTACTTTTACTTGGTTCTATGAAATCATTCTCCAGTAAATACGGAATTTCTTTCTTCAAATAGTTCTGTTTGAGAGGATTCATCCTATAAAGATGCTGTTTTACAGGCGCAGAATCTACAATGTCAACGTCATGATAAATTTTACTTGTTCGTGTTGGAACATCAGGAACAAGTGCTCATAGTCATGTAATAGCTGTTTTAGTTCATTTCTTTCCTGTTGTTGTAGATGTGAAAGTTTCTGGTCTAGATTCTTCAAGATTTCTGAATTCCGAAGATTGGTTATACCAGAGTCACTATAGTCTGATTGTATTCCATCATTGATATCTTCACTGTGTGGGACAGGTAAAACTAAATTAACTGAATAATTAGCTGCCCTATCTCTGTCAAAATATTCCTTTAACATATTTATATGACAAAGTTGTTTCTGTTTCCATCTCCCAGGAGTGTTAATGATATAACTTAAGTCATTTACTTTTTTTTCAACGGTATAAGGACCATAAAATTTAGCCTGAAGAGGATTCTGAGGTATGGGCAAGAGAGCCAGAACTTTGTCACCAGGTTTAAAACTCCCTTCCTGTGTATTTTTATCATACCTTAATTTCATTTTTGACTGGGTAGTGTGAAGATTAGTCCTTGCTACTTCACAGGCCTTTGACAACTTGTATTTGAAATCAGATACATAATCCAGAAGATTAATCTTTGAATCTTCGTTTGAAAGAAGTTTCTCTTTCAATCATTTCAATAGTCCACGGACAGTATGACCAAAAACTAGTTCAAAGGGACTTAAATCCAACGACTCTTGAACTGATTCCATAACAGCAAACAACAACAAATGAACACCTTCATCCCAATCCTTTTCTGTATCAAAGCAATATGATCGAATCATATTCTTCAAAGTTTGATGAAATCTTTCCAAAGCACCTTGACTTTTAGGGTGATAGGCAGAAGATTTAAACTGTTGGATGCCCAATTCATGCATAACTTGTTGGAAAATTAAAGACATAAAATTTGACCCTTGATCCGACTGGACAGATTTGGGAAGACCAACAAGTGTAAAAACACTTCACCAAAGCTTTCACAATAGTTTTAGTTTTTATATTTCTCAGAGGAATTGCCTCTGGAAACCTTGTAGATGCACACATAATGGTCAACAAGTATTGGTTGCCTGACTTGGTTTTAGGTAAAGGACCAACACAGTGTACCATTATTCTACTACATGGTTCATCAAATGCAGGGATAGGTTGAAAATAAGCCTTAGGTATCTTCTGATTGGGTTTTCCTACCATATGACAAGTGTGACAAGATCTGCAGTATTTAGAAACATCACTTTTGAGTTTCGGCCAATAAAAATGATTCAAGATCTTGTGATAAGTCTTACGGACTCCTAAATGACCAGCCAAAGGAGTTTCATGGGCTAAATTAAGAATTTCCTGTCGATATGACTTAGGAACAACAATTTGATAGCTCACTAACCACTCGTCACCAGCGGGTACCTCAGGTGGTCTCCATTTCCTCATAAGGACCCCATTTTTCACAACGTAACACACTGGAACTTGTGTGGCTTCAGTTTCACTAATAGCCCTCTGAAACAAACAAGATATCTCGGGATCTTGCTCCTGTTCAACGACAAGGGATTGTCGTTTGTCACCCTGATTAGAACAAAGAGAATGAGTTGCCAAAAGAGGATCACTGTGATCAATACCGTTTGATTGATCAATACCTGAGGAAAAAGTGACCTCATCAAAAGACTGACCAATACATGTGTCAGCTAAAGGAATAATATCCTGATCAACATCACTCTCAAGAGCTCTTTTTGCCATAGCTCTAGTAACTGAACAAGTAGGGTAGAAATCAGGGATTTCGATTTCGACAGGATCAACTTTCTGATCCAAACAAGGCTTGTCAGTTACAAGTGGATTAACCACAACCTTATCTCCAGCTAGGTCATTGCCTAGTAATCAATGAACACCATCTATGGGTAAAGAAGTCACTGCCCCAACAGTTAAGGGTCTGGAAACTAAGTCTGATGCCATATTTACACAATGAAGAGGAACATTTACAAAGCCACACTCTACTCCCTGAACAAGAACACTTTCACTTGAAGAAGACTCCTTAGACAAAGGCAAAGTACCTGGTAATAAAAGACTCTGAGAAGTTACAGTGTCCCTTACTATTTTAATTGGGATAGGCTTGGCAGAATCACCAATAAGTGATATAGAACCTTCTGACATAAGCCTCCAAAATAGAGTCAGACTGGGGTTTGTTTGACCCAACAAATGTATTGCTTTCAATACAAGACCGTGACCTTGACCTCGTAGAAATAAGAGCATTCGGAAAAGCTCCGTCTTTAATCTGTTGCTTATTTTTCAACTTGAAGCAATCAGAAATAACGTGCCCTTTCATTTTACAATAAGTGCACGTAGGAAGAGATAAGGATTTCTGATCAGCCTTATCAGATGTTTGATTCCTAACAGTTGTGCTGTTGTGAAATTTGGAAGTACTCGTATGAGATTGAAATGGTTTTTTTACCAGAAAACTGCTGAGAGCTTGACTTATTGCCAAGTGAAATTTTGTGAGTCAAGGAATACTCATCAGCCATACGAGCAGCATTTTCCAAGGTTTCCACATTCTGCTCGTCACTATGGATGCACCTCGTGAACTCTTCATTTAATACGAACTGTCTGAGGTTATCATAATCTTGATCAACTTTCTTGGCTGAGCACCACCTATCAAATAGTCGTTCTTTTTCCCTTGCAAATTCGACATGAGTTTGTCCAGTGTCTTTTCTACAATTCCTAAACCTTTGTCGATATGCCTCTGGTACCAACTCATAAGCTTTCAAGGTGTACTCCTTAACCACATCATAATCAGTGCTTTGTTGTACTGACAGTGAAGTGTAGACTTCACGAGCTTTACCAATAAGTACACTTTGTAATAACAATATCCAATGCTCTCTGGGCCATTTCAAGTTTTCAGCAATTTTCTCGAAATGAAGAAAGTATTTATCTACTTCTTTTTCCTGAAAAGGGGGTACTAACCTAATATATCTAGTAACATCAAAACCTGAACTTGCGTTTAAAGGAGTGGAGTGTGCTTCGTTTGCCAGTTCTAATTCTCTTAATTTAAATTGCATTTCCCTTTCTTCTCTTTGCATCTGCATCTGCATTTGTATTTGCCTCTCCTGTTTCTCTCTCTCTCTCTCTCCATCTGCCTCTCCTCTTTCTCTCTCTCCATCTGCATTTGCCTCTCTTCTTTCTCTCTCTCCATCTGCTTCTCTTCTTTTTCTCTCTCTCTCTCTCTCTCTCTGAATCTGAAGCTTTGCTAACTTTAAATCCATCTGGTTCTTTAACTCTAATTCCCTTTATTTCCTGTCAGAACCAGATACAGGCTTTCTCTTCAAACTTAAAGCACTACTATCAAAAATTCCCTTTCCTACTAAATATTGAATTAAAATAATCTTTATCTCCTGTTTTGTCAATGATGCTTTTGCCTCAGACAGACTGTATTTTCTGGCACGTTCGAGCAACTCATCCTTTCTCATACACTCTAACCCCTCCTGAGTAGGTTTTGAAATGAAATTCTGAACATTAGATGCCATTGTGAATGCTTGTTGGTTTCACACACAAAATTTCTCTATTTAAAATCTTTGCCAAAGACAAAAAAAAAATTCCAAGACAAAATCAATATGAATTTAAAAAATAACTTTAATATCTCTAATATTCTTTAAAGAAATTCGATCCCAGACGAGCCCTCAATTTCTGTTACGACTCTATGGTCTAGAAAAATGTAACAGAAAGAAAGTGAAACAAACAAATCAAGTAAAAATCAACAAACAATTTATTTCTAGATAATTAAAATCAAAAAGACACTTACAGTAATGTGTATTAAAGTCCAAATAATCCAATAAGAATTAGTGTTTTAATCACAAATCCTAATATAGAATGTTAGAACGCACTGGTATCCTTGAATGTTGTGATATGCCAATGGTCTTTAAAGTCCTGATGTACTAGTAGTCTTTAATGTGCTGATGTCAAAATGAAGTACTCCAAAATATCTCTGAATAAGTTCACATAAATTCCAAAATCATCAATTAAAATTCCAAAATTCAAAAGTTTATGAGCACTGTTATAATGCAATGAATATTTTAAATAAATCCTCTCTTAGAATTTGGAATGACTTTCCACAACTGTAATAGCTCTTTTCAAGACTGATAGTAATGTCGAAACTGACAAACTGTCCACTAAACTTGGTATATATAAAGAGTGGTCACACGACAGAATGTTCTAAAATATGTGTCATCTTAATGGAATTTTACTTGTGTGGACATGACTTTTTACGCGTAACTCTAATGAAATTCCAGTTTATCTTTAAACAAAATCAACCTTGACCTCAAATTGAGAACACATTGTGCTTATCAAAACTATGCTTGAACTCAAATCTGAAGTAAACACCCTAATTCAAGGACACTAGTTAAACATGTTTTTTCTGATAAACATTAAGATTTAAGCAAATATTAAAGTCAAGAAACATTTATAATTTCCTAAAATATCTATAATATTATACAAACATCATACATAACAATATATATATATATATATATATATATATATATATATATATATATATATATATATATATATATATATTAGAACTTTGAATGTTGACTTTCTCGAGGTACCAGACAAGATAATAATGTACAAAGGGACTGAGCGAGTCAATTGAGTAATGCCAAGTATTATTCGAATGACTTATGTTCGAGTGATTGAAGTGTATTGTATATAATAACTTTTCATTTCAAAGCTTCTGCATTGGTATATAATATATGTTTGTTTGGGGTTTTTTCTCACAAAGGACAATAATATTAATGGGTGAGTTTTGTGAAACTCTAAATGTTTACAAGACTAGAGATTATACATAATAGTGTCTGCTTTGGACACAAAACAGGCATTATTTCTTTGACATCGAGCAAGATAGACCTTCTTTTGTTTGACATAATTTCATTTAGCAAAGAAGAGGAAGTGTTCGATGCCGTGCGTGAGAACGAGGACACCACTCAGTGATCTGGGACATATTTAGGTTATTTTGTACATGACAGAGAACAGTATTTTGTTGCCAAGGCAATCCAATTATTCATACTCAAGAAGGACGGGGATTCTGATCCCTTCATTTACATGCAGTCAGTTTAATTATTCATACTCAATAAAGACGGGGATTCTGATCCCTTCGTTTATATGCAGTCAGTTTAATTATTCATACTCAAGAAGGACGGGGATTCTGATCCCTTTCGTTTATATGCAGTCAGTTTAATTATTCATACTCAAGAAGGACGGGGATTCTGATCCCTTCGTTTATATGCAGTCAGTTTAATTATTCATACTCAAGAAGGACGGGGATTCTGATCCCTTCGTTTATATGCAGTCAGTTTAATTATTCATACTCAAGAAGGACGGGGATTCTGATCCCTTCGTTTATATGCAGTCAGTTTAATTATTCATACTCAAGATGGACGGGGATTCTGATCCCTTCGTTTATATGCAGTCAGTTTAATTATTCATACTCAAGAAGGACGGGGATTCTGATCCCTTCATTTATATGCAGTCAGTTTGATCGTCGTTTACTGACGTTGCTATGCCCATTTACACTTTTTCATGTTACTTTACGCATGTATATATATATATATATATATATATATATATATATATATATATATATATATATATATATACGTACTGTTCTATAAGATGAAATCTTTTCAGCATATAACTTATATTCAGGTACAGCCACCATTGTATATGACGGTCATTTAAGTGTAATGAGAAAGTGGCCGCGTATTAGTGAAACTCTTCGACTTAAACTAGACACACTCAAACTCGAACATCAAGTTTATGACATACATCATATTTGTTAGATTTTCATGAAATAACTCTCCATATTTTACAATATTTGTTAAAAAGTCAATAAGTTTCCTTTTTCAAATTCCTTGTGCATTAATTGGTTTGTTTGTTATGGAATAACAAATCTTAAGTTTGAGAACCCCATCAATTTGAGGAGCTTTATGAACATGAAGCCTAGTCTTAACGAGCCGCTATCACTAGTGCAATGATGAATATACAATAATATTATTCAATTTTGTATTTTCATAGATCTTTGTTGACGTGATTATGAAGTTTTATGATATAAACAGTCTCGTTAGTTTAACGTCGTTGCTACTGGTCAATATTCATCGGTATTGATCACAGGTAAGTAAAAATATTCACCGCTTCCTTATATTGTAAACACGTGCCTACATTCGATATACTACTTCTGGCTAAAGATAAAAATAACAATGGCGACGAAAACATGGAACACTGACCAAGTCATAAAGCTGATGGCCACCAGAGGCCGACAATGACTGTAATCCTTTCCTCCTGACACCAGTGCTGGCGAATCAGTAGATCTAACTCTCATCCAAAGATAAATATCTATCATCCAAATGAAAGAAAATCTGATTGAATCCAAAGACTTAAATTGCAAGGAGAAGGAGAAAAAAAAAGTTGATTTATGACAAATATTGAAAAAAGACGGCTACTGATCGCTTGTTGCTGTTGTTAGTATGAGAGAGAGAGAGAGAGGGAGGGACTGACCGTTGATACAATGTATCAATCAACAGCCTCTTTTTCACGTAAACAGTGCACTTTTGTCCTTCTTAATAGCATTGTTTTATCCTGTACTAAGAATTTAATGAAACACAAGCGTTTCCAAAATGATTATAAATCCTTTTTCAAAGTATTACCCAAATGCGATGGATTACAGTACCTTATCAACAGTCATGAAGCACACTGCACTTTCATATTTACCCGCCACCATCACAACAACACTGAGACAATCACAACGATAACCTTACATGGAATTATCCTGGTTCATCTTTTCATAACGGTGTCTTCAATTTTCATTGAAGTATTGCGTCTTTTTTTCGTAATATCAATATTTTGTTGTGTTTCTTTGTCTAAATGATATTCTATCCTTTTTTTTAACAAACTTAGCTTCGTTCACTTCTGAATGAGAATCATCCCATGTATGCGCGCGCTTCCAAATCAGGAAAGTAGCGTGTAATACTGCGCCGTGTTCTGCTTTCATTCATTAAATGAATGACATGTAAAATGTTCGATAAAACGTTGAAATAATTCTTTGCTTCAATTGCGTTTTTTTTGTTTTTTTGTTTTTTTTTTCTATAATAGAACAATGCTTACTTTTGATTGATCTTAAATTAACAAATCTTGGGCCCTCATTCATGTGGAGTACAATGCCCTCCCAAACTATGCCATCCTGCGCCACATAACCTCGGGCCTAAAACAAATTCAATACTCAGTTTATAACCTATACTTATGAACCAGTAAACACCATATTGTCCGACGCAAAGCAAAGGTCAGTTCGATGGGTTTGTTGGTTCATAGAACCTCATGATATCGAAACCAAGACATATGAATCTTTTATTACATCATTTAGCGTTAATTTTAAAACTTAACTTGTTTTAGAATACTAAAAATGACATTTCAACTTAATTGCGCCACAAATATAGTTCACGACTTCACGTTAAAGTCATTGACATCACCAGTGTCCAGTATGATGATTTGTCCCAAATCACGTGATATGATGTCATTCAATGAAACAAACTTCTCTTAGCGGAATCATCTAAAAACACATTCTAATGGAACATTCTTCAACCGACTTTTTATCATTGTGGCTCCTACATATGGGTGGCTATAGTACCTGATTTACATCGAGCGTTGCGATATATACGAAGACCAATGTTGGGTTGAGAGTGTCGCTTACCAACTTTACCTTATAGCTAGGAGGAATTATGCTAAAGACAGGTACATTGCACTACTGTGGCCTGGAAATGGGGTACCATTTAAAATATTAAACTCGATAGTGAAGATATTCGAGGAAATGTCCTAAATCTGCAATGAATTCGAACCCTTTTGTGTTGAAGTGCGATATAAAAGAAAGGAAACAGTTTCAGCAACAAAGCAGATTCCAAACTGTATTCCTCACAAAAAAGATCTAAAGTCTTAGATTACGACATACAATCAAGAATATTATAGATCATACGTCAACATCTCAATATCAATGGAATATAATGAAATAAAACCAAGGTCAAACTTCGAAGTGATTTCTAGTCATTAGATCGTTCGAAAAGCGACAGACATGAAATTGTATTTATTACAAAAAGGTTTTTGAAAGTGATAAAAGACCCTTCTCTTATACAACCCACCCATCGAATTTGTTTTTCCTATATCAGATGTCAGTTAGAGTGACGAGATTGAATTTGAGCTATATGTCCACGACTGTGGAATGAATGGATAGTATCAGCTTTTCCGTGACAACACTGACTTTTGGTTTTCACATACAACAGTATTAGAATTTGGTACTAACAAGATGGTGTAGCATTCTATATGTACAATATTAGCTATGTTACCTTGGTTACAAAGGGATCTTCAGAGACATGTACTGTTTCAGATTTAACAACAGTTTTGCAGTGTATTAAGTAACACAATAAAAAAACTTGGCTTGTAATAAAGATTTCTTCCTAAAGAGAAACATTGTATTAGTCAAGAGTTAGTGCAAATCCCCCCCCCCCCCCCTCCACGAAAAATGATCATATTACCTGTATAAATAGCTGTGTTGATCTGTACAGGAATTTTGAAATATAAAAAGAAATGATTTACTAATTCCAACAATGAAACTTGGCAAAGGCACGTGATTAAAGACGAAAATAATTTCGCAGCTATACACAAAGTATGGTCTTGTTTTGGATTGGACCTCATTTCCATATAATAGACTGGTACACAAACACAGCCGGGTTTCCCTCTAAACATAAACATTGCTCCCCTGCAGGTTAATTAGTTCCCGCCCTAACTTTATATTTTGCGAACAGGAGCTAGCCCGAGGTCCTGAACAATCGAGTTCATAATTGTCTGCTCTGAATTATATCAGGAAACCACACTTATTTTCTCGGCATCACACCCACATATACAGGTGAAGGAAAGATCAAATAAAGGTCCACTTGACGTTGTTTGTTTGTTGTTGTTTTTTTTGTTTTTTTTTTCCACTGAGAAGGGAGATTATATTTTATACATTTTTTTATTATCTCAACGCTTTTCGAAATAAGGTGCGGATAGTGTTATCCTCCCCGTCCGTGCGTGTGTGCGTTTGTAATGTCGCACAACTCCTGCTACACTAAGATAGAGACTTAAATGTTTGGGATATAATCGGGGGTGGTCAACACATTTGGGTCCATTATCTGCTTGCGGGCTGGTGTAACGTATGCATATATATTTTGGAAGGGGGAGTTAGTAATAACTGAGAGGAGCGTGTAGATAGTGATATTCCCTCTAGGTCACGTGACTTAGGTCAGTGTGAGGTCACTGGGGATCCCCGCATTGCGAATCACCATGCATGACTGTGCTTACAACTGCTGAAGACATGTAAATCAGTACTATTATTTGTACAAAACATACCATTTATCCACAAATAAAAAATATGTAAACAATATTGTATATTGGATGAGGAAGTTTCGTATGCAGCCGCTATTTTAAAAAAAATCTGCTCATAAGCATGTCTGGTTAAAGAAGGGTTATCTTGACAAGCATGTCTGTTTGAAGCAGACGCATCGATATTAAAGTCTCACTGATGGAGAAGATGTTCTTAGCTACATGTATATTAACATTTGTTCAGGAATATTTGTTTTTAAAAAAAATTAAAACTATTGGTTCAAGTCACAACATGGAGAGAGAGAGAGAGAGTAGGTTGTGAGCGGTCGATGAATAACGCGCTGAAGGATACCAAGTTACATCTAAAAGTGAATTTAAAAGTGAATTTCATGATTTTAAATTAACCATGATTGGGAAAAGGATGCAAAACTGAAGCGCGAAAATAACAGAGAAGGAGCTAACAAATAGCGAAAGAGAAGACATTAAGTAGGAGGCTAAACGAGTGGATGCGCGCAGTCTAATCATTGCGAAAGAAGAACATGATAGACTATCGATTTTATTATTAGCTTAAAGACAACTGAAATTACAATTTAACAAATCCTCACATTACTTTGATACAGAGAGAGAGAGAGAGAGAGATGTAGAATTGCACGAGACGCACGACGGCAGTAACACATTAATTCAAGGCAGGATTGGTCTGGCCCAGACCCCGGACCAAAAGAGAGACAGAGAGATTATTTTATTCATTTCAGTAACAAATTTAATTCAGTTTTTATGGACCATTATCAAACTTCCAATGTTAATTGCTGAGCAAGAACTGGACCTGTTAAATACAACGCTCAGAGTCAGATACCTTCTTGTAATATAAATTACACCTTTCCCAAACCGCGATCTGAAGTTATCAATTATTAATTGTGAAATTATCAATCTTCCGCTGCTAATTAATTGTTGGGCTGCAAATGGGGCTGTTAAAGACAACGTTCCATGGCAGATGACTTTGTGTAATATAAATGTCACCTAAACACACAATTATTGAATATACAAGACTCTTTTAAAATGATTTTTGTATTATCCAAATACATAATCAACATAAAGACGATTTATTCTTTATCTGGCATCCGACTATTAGCATTGTACATAAGGTTTGCACGTCTTTTTGAGGAAAAAAAGATTAATAAAGACAAATTGTGTTTTGTTTTGTTTGTTTTTTTTTTGGGGGGGGGGGGCGGTTGTGGGAAAAGTTTGACACGCAAGTAGTAGTATGAAAATGGGTCTTTTGGATTTTTTTTAAATTAATGTTACTTATCTAGGTCAAAGCCTTCTATACTCCCTCCCAATGATATTTTACTCACATCACACACGCACGCGAGTCAGCGCGTGAAGGTTACAAAAAGGGCCAATGCAAGAGGGTAGAAAAGTTCAACCTAGATCAGTAACCAACAAAAATCGCTATTATCATACTGTTAAGTACATCTCTAAGATTGTCCATCAACGTGAATAGTAAAACGCACGAGTACAAGTACAACGCACAAGTACACGTACACATTTACGTCCACGTCCACGTCCACGACCACATACACGATTGTTTATTACAATCATGATTTGCATCAACGCTCGCATAGTAAACAAACCGACCACTATTATTGGAATTGTGAGTGTAGCCCTCAGTGCAGCCGTTGCTAGGCAGCAGGCTGCTGGCAGACCGATCGATATTCAGACCTAGTATAATAGCTCTGTGTTTTCTGTTAGTATAGCAGTGCTGACTCTTGTATGAAGTTGTATTAAGTCGAGAAAATAGCTTATTTCTGCGAGCCTTTCAATATCTTAAAGAGAAATATCGATTTCTTGACTTTGACCAAGAAATAGAGAATTTTGGCGTGCCTATTATCTCAAAGCTAAATTGGACATTTCTTGTCTTCATACAAGAGTCGGCTAAATTGATAACTGCCAGTGTATAAACTACTCAAATGATTGCTTGTGAAAAATGCTATCAATATTTGAGAGACCTAGAATTATTATTCCAAGACTACGTATGCTTACCATTATACGGGTTCATATAATAAGCCACGGAATTGTAATTCAAAATAGCGTAGATTTTACATTGGTTACTATAGAGGAAATGTGTGTGCATGTTCTTCCACCAGCCTGTTAGCTTCGAGTATGAGTTCATTCATTACTTTTTATGTGTGTCGGTGGGCTAATCAGTTACCGTGCTATACTTCTGATCAGGACATTGCAGGTTCTAATCATATTCGCGGAAAATAATATTTTTCTTTAATAATTGAGGAAACGTGAAAACATAGGTCGATTGTACATGAAAGTGAAAGTCAATCTGACGATGTACGATCGCTGTCAGTAACAAGTACGAGGAGACGCATACTCCTTTGAGACGTACTTTGGTTTGAAACAACCTCTGAGCCTTCTAGTCTGTCGTTTGGAACGCTAGGGGCTTATCTGGGCTTGCAAATTCAAACTGCCGCATTTTGATACTGACTACACACGTCGGTTGACAGTAAGAGCTTCATGTGTAACATCTTAAAATATGCAGCGTGCTTATAATCTCAAAGAAATACCTATTTACAAAGCACCACCCGAGCGGAGATCTTTCCTTTTATATTAAACAATTACCGCGGTTAATATATATAATGACAAAAAGTCCGCAGATTGATGCGTATAGTATTTTGAAATGATTTATGAGTATATCCATGGATGGAATCAAATTACATGAGCAATTGAGTATGTGTAATGTTAGAGAAAAGATTAAATCGCTACGTCGTTTGAATGCGTCATACAGGTTTGTTAACGAGGCTCAAAAGATGTGTGATTTTTCAGATATGTATCAAGAGCATTTTGATAAATTAATTGACATAGGGATTATCTTGGAATCACAACAACGCAGACTTGGCGAAGAATGCAACAAAAAGATGAAATGTCATTATATGACATTGTGCAGGAAAAGTTTAAGTCGCTGACGTTAACCGAGTCATCAGTTAGTGAACCTAGCGACGAAGACAGCGTATACAGTGACAATGACAGTGAATGAAGCGATCACCATTACAATTAAACAAATACTTTTAGTATTAATATAGCAATGGCATCCACACTCACTAACCTTCAGAGGTGTTAAGAATTGATGTACAGCGCCGCAGAGGCGGAGCAGTGCAAGCACTGGAAACTTCTCAAAAGCTATTTCCAAAAACAATAAAGCAAAAACTATCGAGGAAATTTACAAGCACTCGAAGACGTTTGACATTCTTGGATACGAACGTACAAAGTCTGGTTGTATTCGAGTTGGTACAATACTCAGTGATGGGTCATTTGAGCTCATTTGGGCCGACACCATCTTGAAAGATACTCTATTCAGGCTTGCAAGGGAATTTTATGATGATTCCAAAAAGAACAAGCCTATTTATTTACAAAATCCTGATTTGTAATTTCGAATTACCATAACACAAAAATATTGCACATCGCTTGATGGACTCCATGACATTTTAAAATATCATTTGGAGTATGACCTCGATATCCATGGATCAACGTATGCACAAGAGGAGATAAAACGGCGGCGACTGGAAAAATCAATCAATTAGATAACACTGTGTGTATATAAAAAGTTCAATGGCATTAGGACGTAATCGCTACAAAGGTGTATGCCTTAGAAAACGGGAACACTGCGGCCGAACATGCCATTATGAATACTCTAAATCACATTTGCAAGCGTTACGTGTTGGCCTCGGTGTTCGACCATGTCTTAAATGTTGTATCTGAGTAAAGTCGCGTAATCAGCTTTGTCGACCGTGCGGTTCTGTTCGCGAGTATTATTGCGCGCGCAGGCAATGACTCGCTAACTCTACCCTTGTGGAGCCTATGATTGTAGAAACACGTGGCAAGGTCAACACCGATAAAGAAGTCGATGAAAGAATAGCCAGGATTTAAGTATTGCAGTTTCTGATCCTGGTAAAGTAAAAACAATACTACAAACATTTCTCAATTAGACAATGATTTTCCCTTATATATATATAGCATGCCGACTTGAATCAACCCAAACAACTCGCGCGAGAGCGTGGGACACGAATACCAAGCGGCACGAGAAAAGATGACATACTTGTAATACTAGGACTTTCTCTGGAAGCGCCACAGTTGACCGTGAAGCAACTGCGTGAAATAGCATCCCAGTATCATATCAGGATTCGTACACGGGCCAAGCGGGCTGAAGTAGCACAGGTGGTTGGTGATGAACAAGAGCGTCGTCGCCATATCGCACATACCATTGCTACTGATGCTGCCGCAAAAGCCCGGCAAGTACAAGTACCCGAATTTGAGTTGCATAAACGTCGTGGTGATCTACAAGAGTATTCCGGTCGAACACGAGCCAAGTAAAGAGGCGGTAAAGATGCGTCCCAGAATCGCATCGATGTTACAGCGCACTGGCACCTCGGTGTGAATTTGATTATGTCGCTTGACCGTGACAATGATGATGCGTTTAAAATCACAAGCCCGTGGATTAATTGCGGTGTTCGCGTGATCTTAAACCGTAAAGACACGGAGACCAATAATGATGAAATTAATAACGCTTTTGCAAAGATTCTCGAGACGTTGGAAAAAATTCACCAATGCAGGGTCTGGATGGACTGTGGACAGATGTGTGGAAGTTCAACTGCATATTTCCCCCATAAATCCCGTCCTCGGATCGAGTTACATATCAGCGCCAAAGTATCTTCCCCCGCGGTCAGTAATCAATGTAAAAATGATGAAAATCGATTATTTGAATGGGCGCTGGCGTCCGCGTTACATCCCGCTAGCGATAATAAAGATCAGCCTCGAAAATACAAAAAGTGCTTGGGTCAACTTAAGCTTGGTAACATTGCATTTCCTGTACAAGTTGCTAAGACCACACTCCAACATTTTAAGAACTCAGTCCTGGTATCTCTGTTAACATGTACGCTTGAGAGAAGGATTTGTATGCGCTTGCACTATCCTATCCCCACATCTACAAAACAAAAATTCGCAGGAGTAAACCCAGGTTGATCTGCTGTTACTAAGCAACATGAATGGTCAGAGTCGCGATCTCATTACGTATGGATAAAGAATCTGTCCCGGTTGCCTAACCGGCACAGTAAGCACAAAGGTAACAAGTTTCAATGCAGACGTTGCCTGCATTATTCACCACCCAACAGCTGCTTGATGACCATGACTTTTACTGTGGTGGAATCAGTGAAAAACCACAGTGTACAATCATGCCAGAACCTTGCAAAAAACATTCTGAAATATACAACGAAAAATGAAAGTTCCGTATATCATCTACGCGGACTTTGAGTGTCTTAACGTTCCAGTGGACGCTCCTGAGGTTATAGCAAACACAGTCCAAGTTGCGTAACAAATCCCATGAGGGTTTCGCTACACTGTAGTCAGATGTGACGGAGTGACTGAGCCACCAATGTTGTATCGTAGCCAGACTCGGTTGAGGTGTTTCTTAAATCGCTCGAGGTTACGGCGAAATGTATCAGACAACAGCTCTTTTCCCTGACAGACACGATTATGCAAGTGTTCCGTGGCCACTCATTCCTGGATCTGTGATGGCCCCTTTGGTACTGATGCCAAAGTTCGCGATCACTGTCACATTACTGGCATGTATAGAGGAGCCGCACACGGCTCATGCAATCTACAATTGCGAATTTACCCAAGTAAAACAAAAATCTCTGTGGTACTTCATAACTTGCATGGGTATGATGGCCATTTAATAATGCAAGGAGTTGCCGCAGCTTCAAAGGCGTCAATAAGTGTAATTCCCAACAACATGGAAAAATACATGACGTTTAGGCTGGGTCAGCTGCAGTTCATTGGCTTGCTGCAGTTCCTGAATTCCAGTCTCCACAAGCTAGTTAGCAGCCTTGCGGCGAAATTCAATGATATATTCAAAATCACCAGTCGATATGGTACCGCTAACCCTGACAACTTAAAGTTGATAGCGAGAAAAGAAGTGTACCCATACGAGCACATGAGCGGATGGGAAAAATTTGCCGAAACTCAGTTGCCACCAACTGAGGCATCCCATTCCTCGTTTTCTCGCGACAGTATTTCGGCCAACGATTATGAACATGCAAACAAAGTCTGGTCCGCATTCGAATGTAAAAACATGGGTGACTATCATGATCTGTATCTGCGTATGGATGTTCTTCTGCTCGCGGATGTCTTTGAAACGTTTCGCGATACAGCCATTCGTATATACAGGCTTGACCCCGCGAACTACTTTTCGGATGCTTGGGATGCACTTCTGTCGAAAACCAAGGTGGAGTTGGAACTCCTCACTGACATTGACCAGCATCTGTTTCTCGAGCGTGGAATCCGTGGCGGGATTTCTATGGCGAATCATCGCTACGCTAAAGCTAACATCCCAAACGTGGACGGATATGACCCCGCTGTTCCAAACAGTTACATCATGTATCTTTGATCCAACAACTTGTATGAATCGGCAATGATGCATCCCATGCCTGTTGGTGGGTTTGAATGGGTCAATCCCACAACTGTGGATATATATGGGTATGATCATAATAACGCAAGTGGGTTGTGAAATCATTTTGTATGTAACGGTGACAGTCTTCTGTCGAATCGCTTCAGCAGGTTTTAATCAAATCTCGCGTGTGGTTTCATTATTTGTGCTTGTATGACTAAACGAAGCCGTGTTACCCACTCGCGTAATCATTCTAGAGTGACAGCACTCCGAATCTGAGTCCGAGACCGCATCAACAATTCTTGCACGTACTTATGTAAGAATAACCGTTCCACACCCATTTGACAACCTGGTACGACTCGCAATAGGTCTCGCCGTTAACTAGTCTTGATTTACTCGCGATGGTAAAGTCAATCAAGCATTTCCGAGGTGTCTTTAAGCGGAATAAACTTGCATTGTTAACCTGGATTCATGAACAGGACCTGGGACTCATTGAGTTGCATACTTGGTAACGCCTCGACATCTTTTGTATTGTGACTCGTATGGGCTTGCACTGACACTTGAAGTTGATTATTTAACCCGGCGCGCTAGCGCCCGTCACAGCCAATGTTTATTTCGACTCTGCGGTTGCAAACTCAGCTGGACAGCTCCATATGTGGACATCTTGTTCTTAAAGCGTTGCGTACACTTGACCGTTCACCAACACCACGCGCACTTGTTGAATTTGCATTATCACTTAGAAAGTACACTTAATAGTGTACAAAATGCCTATTAATTTTATCTACTCAACCCGAGGCGTCGCTGATGTGGATCTGACCAGGTTTGCCACCAAAACAGATTTGACCGAGTTTACCAGCCGGGCTATTGTTGGCGTTGACCCGGGCAAGCTTGTAATATTTCAAGATCAAACTGGAAAATTTCAAAAGTGAAACATGGACATGCAAGAAATCAATGGAATCGGGGGAATTAGAGACTCTGGTATGTCGGTTGCGTTTATAACAGTTGGTAACTGTCACGCGCGTGCTCGCGTGCGTGTGTGATGTGAGGAAACAATCATGGTGGGTATAGAAGACTTTGACCTAGATAAGTAACTTTAATTCAAAGAAATCCAAAAGTCCCATTCTCATACTATTCAAGTCAGTGCTAAACTTAAACATAAGCTGCACAAACGATAATAGGTGTCAAAGGTACTCAACCGTACTTAATAGAGCTATACACATGATTCAAACAATGTTGCAAAACGAAAAACAATTTTTATTGGTGTTGTTTCCGTAGAGGTTGCACTTTGGTGGTAATTAAATAACCATATCTTCTGATCCATGATAAATGGATGTGCATCAAGTCTTTGCACTGTACGTGAAACGTCTAACAAACTAAGATTCCCGATTGTAGTATATGGCATTCAGATCTGCCTTAAAGCAAACTTGATAGATAAAGTAATTCTTAAAGAAAGAACTTGCTTCGGATATCCTTGTTGATACATAATTTAAGTTCGTCAAAGAATTATGTCACAAAAAATGCTCTGAATTTAGCTACTGGTTTTGGTTTAACCAATTCTTACAAGAGTTTAGAAGAACTCATGCAGGAACAAATACGCCTTTTAAAGATGAGATTAGTTTTCTTTTTTCGGTCGATAATAGGAAGTTTTTCTATGCCGTAGCTTTCCAAATCATTGTAAAATTGATTGCTAAGGCACCGACTATTTTATTTGTTATGGATGGAGGCGGGTTGGATAAGGAGGCTTGGGTTCGGGAGCATAATTCGTGTTTCATCAAGAATATTATGTTTGTTCAGATACAGAAAACATTTGATCACCTAACAATATTAAGTACAGGACGGAAAAAGGTCGATTTATCCAGGGAAGAAAGGGCGTCGATTTTTTTTCAGGGAAGAAAGGAGGTAGATTTTGTTGTTGTTGTTGTTGTTTTACGTTGAATTTCAGGGAGATTAAAAACAGTGATAATGTGTGGCGAACAACGTGGTTGTACCTATTTGAGCGTGGTTGTACCGATTTGAGCGTGGTTGTACCTATTTGAGCGCGTTAATATTCAGGCTACATACGGAAAAACTGCGTGCTCAAGCTACGTAATTCTCGCCAGATGTCATTACATGAAAATAACATCGACTAAAACTCAAATGAAGCATTCAACAATCAAATAGTTTTATTAGAGGACGCAAGAAAATCATCTCTATTGGGTTTCATTTGTTACATGGGGGTAATTTTTGATCTGTTTCTAATTCTTGAAGTAATTTGCTTGTTGGACTGTCTTTCTTAACTTAATACGTAATAAGATTTATAATAACAGGAGATGAAGTATTTGGCAAGGAAGAAGTAAATAGACCAGAGTACACAGCAATATTGGACTGTCTTTCTCAGCAGCATTCCAAGAGTAAGGTTGACTATAATAGGAATTTTGCGTACACAGGAAAGCAATGTACACGACAAAGATATATTTTGTATCGATGATATCATGTCCTATTTTTTTGCTTCAAATTTGCTTCCAACAATTGATCTTATCCTGGACCAGAATATCACATCTAATCTTTGAACAGCCTTCTTAAGTCAGTCATGGATTTTATAGTGCCTGTGCAGATACATCAGACACTTGACTTGACCGGGGGGTGGGTGTGGGGTTGGAGGGGAGGTGGGTCGACTAAAAATGACATTTGTGCAAATTTTAATTATGAAGATTTGCAGCTTAATATTAGCCGACAAAAGTTACACCAGTTAGAAAGTAGCAGTTGAAATTTCAATGTTGTATGTCGAGAATTCCAATTTCAAATGTTGAATCAAATTGTTTGTGTTGAATGTTTCATTTCATATGCCTAGTTTTTAGATTTGTATCTTTCGAATTACACAGCAGTGACTAATAGTTCCATTTCATATGGGGAGTTTTTAGATTTTATCTGTTGAATTACACAACGCTGGTTGAAAGTGTCAGAATTGTTTTTTTTATATTCGCTGGAATGATATGCGGGCGTTAAAATTGACATTACACTATGAATGTGTATTCATTTTATGAATTTACAGCTTGAGAGTTGTCATTCACAAGTCGAGGATTATTATGAATTTTCACCCTGGAGGTCGCTGTCGTTAAAGGACTGCGTTATTTCGTAAATATAGAAGTTACTTCTTGATTGTTTCTGATGATGAGCAATAATACAATGAAATATCTACTAATACAGTATAATACAATGAAATATCTACTAATACAGTATAATACAATGAAATATCTACTAATACAGTATAATACAATGAAATATCTACTAATACAGTATAATACAATGAAATATCTACTAATACAGTATAATACAATGAAATATCTACTAATACAGTATAATACAATGAAATATCTACTAATACAGTATAATACAAAGAAATATCTACTAGTACAGTATAATACAATGAAATATCTACTAATACAGTATAATACAAAGAAATATCTACTAATACAGTATAATACAATGCAATATCTACTAATACAGTCTCCTGTGCAAATTTAAGAAATTGAAACGACTAATGCCATACGTACATTCAACATTCAGCGATAGATCTAGAAAAAAACAAAATAAAAACAACAAAAAAAAAACAATAAAATCACAATTACTGTACATATAAACGCATAAGCAATATCTGAGCGTAATTTCTAACTTATATATTATTTAAGCCACATTGAGAAAATCAACACACCAGATCCCTGTGTTTAGTTAAAATTATCATTTATAATTCCTCAGAAATAAACTCTACGATTACATGTAAAACTGTATCTCTTAACATAATATTTGGCCAATTTCTGTTTGATATTTCTTGTGTTATTATATATCCATCATAAATCTATACAACAAGGTTTAATGAAGATATTTGCTTGCAGATTAAATTACTGTACCATATTAAATGGGACAACCTATTTTTCAATATTCTTCTCCTCTCTCTCTCTCTCATTTTAACCCGATCATTAATGATATGTCTAAATCGTTTTTAAAGTTACAAAGATTTGTGATGATTTGATTACTTGTAATATGCTTGAAAAAAAAAACAATTACAATCAGCAATAGGGCCTGCTCTGAAAGCTCTTCATAATAATTTCCGGTTTGACACATTATAATTCGTATATACCTATTTTCTAAGTGTTTCTTCATTTATACATTAAAGAAAAGGAAAACAATAGCCATTTTTCGTTTTTTTTTTTAAATCACAATTTGTGTCCTTATCAAGCACATTATCCGTCATCTTTATTCAAATGAATGTGCAGTCAATCGACTTCTACATTAGTGGCTGTTCAGCATTATAATTGGTCATTCAGACGATGCGGATGAATTCTTGGGCTTTGTACCAGATGACATTAGACAGTGACCTTTTTAGGATAATGTGAATCACAAAAGTGTGGACTTGACTTTCATTGTTTATTTGTTTGACGATGTGGAATTAACATATTACGGGATATTGTGAATTGGATCATTCTGAGCTATTATTTTTATGCTGGTATGTGACCTATGATAGAATTCATGGATTTATCATATCAAACGGATTTAAAATGTCAATCATTATATATTTCTATGGGTTTTTATGACACGATGACGAACAAAATGTAAGGTGTCAATTTATTTGTGACATATTCCATTCGATAATATACCTAATTGTTTAGACCTTGTCCCGTGCATAAGCCGAACCCCTTCTTCCAGGCTTTTATTTTTTCCTAAGATATTCAGATTCTACGCGAGTACATACATTACTCATAGGATGAGATGAAAAGGCTAACTTACGTTTACCCATGACAGTATATTTTTCAGATTGAGACTGACTTTTTTATTTATTTTTTTAATTTTTTTTTTCATTTGCTTAGTATTTATACAGAACGATTAGAAAGGTAATCACTTTTCTTTTGAAGTTTCAGCATAGCTATTTTTTCTGGTACATTTTTCAAAAAAAATTTAAAAAAATAAAAAAGGGTTAGCCGTCGTTGGTTCAATTGTAGCTAGTCCGGTAGGCATGACTATTAGAGTGTATCACATCATACGGTACTCAGGCCAGATGTCAGCATAAGCGGATTATGATATAACAATGCTCTGGTAAGATGGTTTGTCAATATGAACAAAGGATTTGTTTATATAACAATAGATAGATTCCAGAGCATTTTATATCCAAGTTTGCGGCTTCCATACATTTTTATTCATGGTGCCTTTGAATTCCTCCACTCCATGATTGTATATACCATTTAACAGCCACAAAATTTGTCGCCAAAATAATCGCCAGATGGTATATTTTGTCGCCAATTAGGAAAAAAATCGTAATTTGTTACATTGGCGAAGCCCAGCGCGATCCCTGGTATACAATATATTTAAAATGAGACTTACATTTGTAATCAAGGTCAATTATTTTTGCATTATCAGGACCACTAAACATTGCTAGGTCTTTAATTGCTCTATGGGCAAGGCGCATACATTTTGGTCGAGAGCCACCAGCACCAATGCCATCTTCATCTGAAAACTTGACATCAAACTCACACCAGGAGTCAAAACTTTTGCGTTCAAATGCACGAAACCCACCAGGGTTACCCTGCATTATGCGAGTTTCTTAAAAATGCTCGTGTAGCATTAGTCGTTCCAGCTTCTTAAATTTCCACACCTTCACTGTTCATTTAATCACATATTGCAAATTCCGTACACTATAATCTCTGGATCAGCGAGTTCTTTGTTCTAGTACTAGGTCACTTCCGCATACATATCAAGGGCAGGTAATATCTGCGCAACGTTTGTGATTGTCATACTTTTAAGCGCAATTATTTGTAGACGATGCAGTATAAATTTATAATGACAATGCTAAATGCGTTTTAAGGTATGGAAGATTCAAAAATAAGTTTTAACAGAAACCTTATTTGGTCTTAATTAGAACTACTTAAAACTCAATTGTCGACACTCAAGATAATTTTAAATGAGTTATTGCCCCTTTTTGGCTGATAATGTTCAACCTTACCCTTTGATTGTATCAGTCTGTTTGGGCATGCGTATCATATGGATATAAGTATATTACAGCAAGGCATTTGCTGAAGCACATTTTCAGCATTGATCATGATCTAAATATGTAAACCGAAACTATTTGATTGCAACACTCACACATTTTTAGAACTTCATTTTCAGAAGAAAGAATAAGCTGCTTGTTATAATGTGTTCATGATGACGTCAACAATTGTGTTAGAATGTGTTCATGATGACATCAACAATTGTGTTTGAATGTGTTCATGATAACGTCAACAATTGTGTTAGAATGTGTTCATGATGACGTCAACAATTGTGTAATCACACATTGTACGTGCACAAAATGGTTTATTCCGTGATTACCATCATCAAATAAAGGATCACACAGGGCCTGCATGTGGTTTAATGAATCTGTGGGCAAACGTATATTCACGCCTGGTGCCTGGACATTATTTTCAGTAGCAATCTCTCCAATAGGGCCATCATGGTCTACCCCAAAACTCTGTCAATAGCATCATCGCCTAAACTGGTGGAGTGTAGAATAACAACTTGCATCCATTGGGCAAGAGGAGATTCATGACCCATTGAACTCAGTCCATGCTAGTTATATTGACTATGGAAATCGTCTAAAGAGAGCTGAATTCTGGGAAAGAAAACAAAATGGATAAAGTAAAGATCTACTTCATCCTTGGTGCAAAGAATACCTGAGTCCTCCATAATCCTGAAAACTCTTTTGTTATAGCTAGCCAATACTCTATGCACTGGTTGTGGACCATCAGTCCTGTTACGAAACTTCTTCTATTAACACCTTTCATGGCAATAACAAAACGAACTACATCAATATTTCCAACTCTCTTATCAGCTTGAACTCATGATGGCATGCCTAATGCCCTTACACCCTATCACGATGGCATGCCTAATGCCCTTACACCCTCTCTCGATGGCATGCCTTACACCCTCTCTCGATGGCATGCCTAATGCCCTTACACCCTCTCACGATGGCATGCCTAATGCCCTTACACCCTCTCTCGATGGCATGCCTAATGCCCTTACACCCTCTCTCGATCGCATGCCTAATGCCCTTACACCCTCTCATGATGGCATGCCTAATGCCCTTACACCCTCTCTCGATGGCATGCCTAATGCCCTCAGGTGGCGCTTTCCAGTTTCGTACTTTGCATAGGGTTAGATTTTTAAAGATAAAGAATTACCCAGGTTTTCCTCACTGGCTGTCCTGGCTATTTAAAAAAGACCTTGTATATCTTAGGTATTGTTAAAAGAACTTTGAATTCCCTTTATTTTAGTGTATGATTGATGGGTGAAATTTGGGTTATAGAGTATACAGCTTGGTCTTACTTAAGATGTGCACCTCTCAAAAAACTGCTAGCTCCGCTTGGTCATTTTCACTTCCTGTACTTCAAAGGTAAATTTAAAAAAAAAAGAGCTGATAACTTTTTTTACTTTTTGGATATTTTTTAATTCATTCATAGTACTTTCAGAGGCTAGTATTGTCTGCTCTGGCAAAATTCGTTTCCCTATTTTAATAACTGCTGAAAATAGTGCACTTTTGACTAATTCAGGCTGATTTTTCGATTACTTTGGAGCGGTCATTTTGTCCGCTGTGTGCTTAGATCATGTCCAGTTTCCACAAGTACAATATGTAAAGAAATTTCAGCCACAGTACATGAAAGTAACATAGAGGTATGCCAACATTCTCTCCATTGTGCATGTTGCAAATGCAAAATACTTCATCTTACACCTGTCACTCACTCAGAAGCATGTATTATCTGTAGAGCGCCCCCATAAAGACAACATATGCATTATTATTATATGATTTAATTTTGGTTGTATAGCTGAAACATGATGAAAAGTGGGCTATTTTAAAACTACACCTTGTATTTTCTCAACAATAGCAACCAATGTTTTGGTAAAAGACAGGAACATGAAACTTGCCACAATTATTCATGAGATGTCACTAATAAAATTTACAGACTGAACAGGGATGGAAGAGTTCAGGTTCACAGAGGTCAAAGGTCAAAGGTTACAAAGTTTGCTAATTCTTCTAACACTAGTATATGGAAGAAAGCGAATCTGTTTTATCATCATTATTTTCCAGAATTTTATTACAAGCGAATGAAAAGAAATATTTGTGCTATATTTTTCTTTGACTTAATACAACAGTTTTAAATTCAAGTTGACTTTGCTCCTATGTTCTAAGACTTCTAATTTCCCCATAATTGAGGTCATTGCACACAAAATACTGCCACAAGGCATATTGTGTAAGCAAGAGCAAAATAGGCATAATTAGCTTATTTTCATGCATAACATCAATGTTAATATACCATTTTGTTGAGAAATGCATACATAATTATATGAGAAAGAGAAAAGCAATTGCACAAATTTTCATATTTGTTTTAAGGTGGCGCTCTCCAGTTTCGTACTTTGCATAGGGTTAGATTCTTAAAGAAAAAGAATTACCCAGGTTTTCCTCACTGGCTGTCCTGGCTATTTAAAAAAGACCTTGTATATCTTAGATATTGTTAAAAGAACTTTGAATTCCCTTTATTTTGGTGTATGATTGATGGGTGAAATTAGCGTTATAAAGTATACAGCTTGGTCTTACTTAAGATGTGCACCTATCAAAAAACTGCTAGCTCCACTTGGTCATTTGCACTTCCTGTACTTCAAAGGTAAATTTTAAAAAAAAGAGCCGATAACTTTTTTTACTTTTTGGATATTTTTTAATCCATTCATATTACTTTCAGAGGCTGGTATTGTCTGCTCTGGCAAAATTCGTTTCCCTATTTTAATAACTGCTGAAAATAGTGCACTTTTGACTAATTCAGGCTGATTTTTCGATTACTTTGGAGCGGTCATTTTGTCCGCTGTGTGCTTAGATCATGTCCAGTTTCCACAAGTACAATATGTAAAGAAATTTCAGCCACAGTACATGAAAGTAACATAGAGGTATGCCAACATTCTCTCCATTGTGCATGTTGCAAATGCAAAATACTTCATCTTACACCTGTCACTCACTCAGAAGCATGTATTATCTGTAGAGCGCCCCCATAAAGACAACATATGCATTATTATTATATGATTTAATTTTGGTTGTATAGCTGAAACATGATGAAAAGTGGGCTATTTTAAAACTACACCTTGTATTTTCTCAACAATAGCAACCAATGTTTTGGTAAAAGACAGGAACATGAAACTTGCCACAATTATTCATGAGATGTCACTAATAAAATTTACAGACTGAACAGGGATGGAAGAGTTCAGGTTCACAGAGGTCAAAGGTCAAAGGTTACAAAGTTTGCTAATTCTTCTAACACTAGTATATGGAAGAAAGCGAATCTGTTTTATCATCATTATTTTCCAGAATTTTATTACAAGCGAATGAAAAGAAATATTTGTGCTATATTTTTCTTTGACTTAATACAACAGTTTTAAATTCAAGTTGACTTTGCTCCTATGTTCTAAGACTTCTAATTTCCCCATAATTGAGGTCATTGCACACAAAATACTGCCACAAGGCATATTGTGTAAGCAAGAGCAAAATAGGCATAATTAGCTTATTTTCATGCATAACATCAATGTTAATATACCATTTTGTTGAGAAATGCATACATAATTATATGAGAAAGAGAAAAGCAATTGCACAAATTTTCATATTTGTTTTAAGGTGGCGCTCTCCAGTTTCGTACTTTGCATAGGGTTAGATTCTTAAAGAAAAAGAATTACCCAGGTTTTCCTCACTGGCTGTCCTGGCTATTTAAAAAAGACCTTGTATATCTTAGATATTGTTAAAAGAACTTTGAATTCCCTTTATTTTGGTGTATGATTGATGGGTGAAATTAGCGTTATAAAGTATACAGCTTGGTCTTACTTAAGATGTGCACCTATCAAAAAACTGCTAGCTCCACTTGGTCATTTGCACTTCCTGTACTTCAAAGGTAAATTTTAAAAAAAAGAGCCGATAACTTTTTTTACTTTTTGGATATTTTTTAATCCATTCATATTACTTTCAGAGGCTGGTATTGTCTGCTCTGGCAAAATTCGTTTCCCTATTTTAATAACTGCTGAAAATAGTGCACTTTTGACTAATTCAGGCTGATTTTTCGATTACTTTGGAGCGGTCATTTTGTCCGCTGTGTGCTTAGATCATGTCCAGTTTCCACAAGTACAATATGTAAAGAAATTTCAGCCACAGTACATGAAAGTAACATAGAGGTATGCCAACATTCTCTCCATTGTGCATGTTGCAAATGCAAAATACTTCAACTTACACCTGTCACTCACTCAGAAGCATGTATTATCTGTAGAGCGCCCCCTTACACCCTCTCACTATAGCCTAATGCCCTTACACCCTCTCTCGATGGCATGCCTAATGCCCTTACACCCTCTCTCGATGGCATGCCTAATGCCCTTACACCCTCTCTCGATGGCATGCCTAATGCCCTTACACCCTCTCACGATGGCATGCCTAATGCCCTTACACCCTCTCTCGATGGCATGCCTAATGCCCTTACACCCTCTCACGATGGCATGCCTAATTCCCTCACACCCTCTCTCGATGGCATGCCTAATGCCCTTACACCCTCTCTCGATGGCATGTCTAATGCCCTTACACCCTCTCTCGATGGCATGCCCAATGCCCTTACACCCTCTCACGATGGCATGCCTAATGCCATTACACCCTCTCTCGATGGCATGTCTAATGCCCTTACACCCTCTAACGATGTCATGCCTAATGCCCTTACACCCTCTCACGATGTCATGCCTAATGCCCTTACACCCTCTCACGATGGCATACCTAATGCCATTACACCCTCTCACGATGGCATGCCTAATGCCCTTACACCCTCTCGAAAACAGTCTAGGAGAAGTTTGAGCCAAATTACCTGCTAAATAATCCAGGTAAGTGATTCATCGGTTGGCGACAACAATGCGGCCATGAATCACAAAACGCCAAGAAATTATCTTGTGGTTGGAATCCATGTTCCTGATAAAACAGAGTTGAAACTTGAATGTCAAATTACAGATTTGATCGTTTTAATGGATAATGTGTTCTCGGCCTGATACATTTTTTACAAGGCAATAGTTCAAGAAAATGGTAAAAGATTACAGGTATTATACAAATAAATGGAGAAAAAGACAGCCAAATTAAGAGTGACTCCCATATGAAATAGCCAAAGAATAACAGTATATGTAGAGATTTTGTCACTGACTTAAAGAAATGTTTCCAATGCAATTTTAAATTTTTATTCATTATAATAGAGTGACTACCAAGTAAATCAAGATCGGTAAGAACAATCAAACTACCAAGTGTTCGAACAGTCAAACTACCACGCGATCGAACAGTCAAACTACCAAGCGTTCGAACAGTCAAACTACCAAGCGTTCGATTATGATTTTCCGTAATAGACTATAGCCGATTACAGTTGTATTTTTGTTCTAATTGTTCGACTTTTTGGGACATAATATTCTGGGAAAAGGAATAACAGCTTCCAGTTGATATAGCCTTTTCAGTATAAGCCATGCGCCAACAACATGGCAGACGACAAATGTGCATGTAAACCCGTTCGACATTACGGATTATAAGCAACTAAAGTATGCGAAAATTACATTGTCAATTAAAACTTATCGAAAATATCTGCAACCGATTAACATCGATGGTTGATCGGTTATGATAAACCAATCATCGATCTCTAAATTTCAAACGGTTGTCAATACTAATTCATATAAATGTAATTTATGTCAAAAGTTCATTCCTTTCCCAGTTCAGTAAAAACATGCTCACTTAGCACATCGATTGTCCTGGTTTGATACTGGTTAGGTTATAAGTAAGATGCTAGTAGATAGTTAAATCCTCCAAGGCCTCTTGTTTTCGCCCTGTCATAAAGCTTTTCATGCCAACAAATGAGTCAGCATATCTTTGCAACATTTAGATCACTTCCGGTGCACTAAAAAATACGTTAGGCATTTTTATTCTTTGAAAATAATGAATTAAAGTTATTCAGGGTGTTCTACATTCAGCCTTTGAAGCATCATATGTTCTGACATGAAAGATAATTCTTGATAAAAGTATTTAATTTTTTGTTATTTTTTGTACTCTACCGTTTCAAAAAAAGCAGGAGACATTAAATTGGTCTTTCTACCTGCCAGTCCGTTTATCGCACTTTCCTTTCAACTTATAATGTTCAAGTCCTTGACAATTTTGGAATCATCACATGAAGGTGTGTTGCAAACCAAATTAAGGGTCCTACCTTCAAGGCCAAGGTCACGGTCTTGTGTTTTGTGTTTTCCTTCACACTTTCCCTTTTGCTAATTTACTTTGAAGCCATTTGATATTAAGGAATGAGACATGATTCACTTGTACATCATCACTAGAGTGGTGCTTACCACATTTTGGGTCATATCGTCAGGGTCAAGGTCATATATCCTCCCTTTTGGACACTAATAGGCAGAGGACATTAAAATAATAATTCAAAAATTCAAAAAAGTAAAAGAAAAAGTAACAGAAGTCTTCAGCAAAATTGACTTGTATAATGAAAGCAACACAGAATAAATTAAAATTAGTACCGCAGATAATATATATATATATATATATATATATATATATATATATATATATATATATATAAATATATATATATATATATAATAGGGGATACATGTTACGGTTCCCAATCTTCTAGCATGGACTGGAATATATATTTACTTAGCAAATCTCCTAAGGGTTTTTATTGCTTCCACAATTTTAAATATATTTTACAAGATGGTGGAAGAAGCGATCGAAAAATATCATCTCTAAGAATCTTCAATGAATTTGAAATACATCTCCATGTAGGGCACCTAATAATAATAATAATAATAATAATAATAATAACCTGGGTGCTGTTATCTTGCAATAGTTCTACGATGGTCACAATTAACCTTGGATGATCCTCAAATCTTCATCCTAGGAACTCCAGAGCGTTTAAGTCATCAGCAACACAATTTCGTAACCTTTGTACACCATTGAATATATGCGGTTCATTGGCTGCTGTTTCTTCAGATGACGAAGATAATCACTATTAGTAGATAATTCACAGTATTACCGATCATCATCAGAAACAATCAACGAGAGCTTCCATATTTAAAAATAGCCCGGTCCTTTCACGAGAGCGACCTCCAGCGAGCAAATTCCTAGTAATTCTCGACATGCGAATGGTAAGTTTCAAACTGTAAATGCATAAAAATGTCATTGAATATACAAACTGTAAATGCATAAAATGTCATTGAATACACAAACTGTAAAGGCATAAAATATAATTGAATACACAAACTGTAAATGCATAAAATGTCATTGAATACACAAACTGTAAAGGCATAAAATATCATTGAATACACAAACTGTAAATGCATAAAATGCCATTGAATACACAAACTGTAAAGGCATAAAATATCATTGAATACACAAACTGCAAATGCATAAAATGCCATTGAATACACAAAATGTAAAGGCATAAAATATCATTGAATACACAAACTGTAAATGCATAAAATGTCATTGAATACACACATGATAAATTGAATACTCGATATTATCTGCATTGTTAAAGAGGACATTCACATCGAATAATGCAACTTTTAACACCCAACTATCATTCCAGAATATAATAACAACAATTCTGACAAGCACAATGAACATTCAACCACCGCTGTGTAATGCAACAGATAAAATCTAAATTTCTACATACGAAATTGAACTTTCAAAACAAACAATTCGATTCAACATGTGAAATTAAATTCTTGACATACAACATTGAAATTTCAACCACGGCTGTGTAAATCAACAGACACAATCTTACAAATCGACATAGAAAATGAAACTTTCAGCACAAAAAGTTTTATTCAGCATGTGAAATTAAATTCTTGACATACAACATTGAAATTTCAATTGCTATTTTCTCATTGAACCAACTTGTATCCGCTACTGTGCACATTTGAAATCAACACAAGCTGAAGTTACATGTAGGTTTATGTGAAATACATATACTTTCATGCTCCATTGAATATTATTATTATTATTATTATTATTATTATTATTATTATTATTATTATTATTTTCATTTAAGTGTTGATCGGTTTATTAGACTTTGTTGTATGTGTACATAAAACTTTACCCCATATGTTAGCACCAGTACACAGTAAATTGTGCTTGTAATTACCTTTTCTTAATGGACTGATAGTAAGCTAAGTGTTTTGGATTATTTACCGGCCAATCACCTGAGACATAACACCATCAGAATTTCCTGTTGATTCATTCTTGACACAGACCTTCACATTTTTATCAATTATAAGCCTGAAAGAAGACAAAACTTTTTAATTTCATGAATGGGAATTACAGTAACAACTCTATTTCATGCAATGTTTCAGTCGCCATCATCTCTTGGAATTTCTTTAAAGTACCAATGTTATTTTTGTTCTATATAAGTGACCTTGCGTGCTCGATGACGTAGAATAGGCCCAGATGCGTGCTCGATGACGTAGAATAGGCCCAGATGCGTGCTCGATGACGTAATATAGGCCCAGATGCGTGCTCGATGATGTAGAATAGGCCCAGATGCGTGCTCGATGACGTATAATAGGCCCAGACGCGTGCTACATGGCATAGTATAGGCCCAGATGCGTGCTCGATGACGTCCTACTGTATGTCATATGAGGAAACTTATCGTGGTGTGTCTTTGGGCAAGGCACTTTACTCCAATTACTTACGCACTTCATGTGCTGCAGTGCCGTAAAACACAAAGCCAAATATTGGTGTGCAATATTTGTTTTTAAGATAAGCTTGGTCCATAAAAAAACAAACAATTTTGAGCCATTAAGCCTTGACCAATTTATTGTGTTTGCGCAGAAGTACAAGTTTGTTATAACAGTCTTAATTAGACCTAAATATATATTAAGATTGATAGTCAAGATAGTGACTGTAAAAATGATGACTTATTCTGATATGCAAATTCTGTATAACATTATTGCTAAGACGGAAGTACGTCTGCAAAATTAATGCATAATTTGAAGACGTTTGTAATTTCCTTTAATATGGTAATTTTTAATAATGTGATGATTTGTTGGAGGATGTAGGTGTGTTATTTTTGTTTTACGTTCCAACCGTTTCTGTTGATTTACTACGTCATTCTTATGGCGAGGTCTCTTTAACGCTGACTCCTATGTACACAAAAAAACGTACTCGCTGGAAACTGTGGGTCCACAAGTTTCCATTACCATAATTGAAGATATTGAATTTAATTAACAACATTTCTGAGTTTAAGGTCATGGAACGTTACGTTCGCATGGCCTGAAGTATTCTTCCTGATATCATATGTCAAGCAACTGACCTTGAATGCTTATATAGTCGATGTTTATGTCAAAATGGTGATTAATAACAATAATAATAAATAACAATAGACTTTGAATGCTTATATGATTTATGTTTATGTCAAAATGGTGATTAATAGTTTCATTCCTCTTATCTGTTCGGTGTATACTCGTTTATAAGTCGAGTCCAACTGCAAAACTGCACAGATAAATCTGTCATAGCATAATCCGCCGCCTGATCTGGGTCAATGCAGTTTGTTAGGAGTAATCAATGGAACAAACAAGTTAGACCCTGATCTTCCGGCACATCATGCGACGTAAGATGAGAGTCTATGTTGTTGGCAGTTGGACTCGACTTATACACGAGTACATACGGTATATATTCTGATAGCATCATTTTCTTATCTTCTATTTTCCAATGACTATCTTTTTGCGTAACTTCCTACTCATTGTTTTTCAAGTCTGTGTAAGCAATTAGCGAATTGCTAAATCAGAGATAATCATGCCAATTAATTATCATAGCGATTTCTTTCATATCAAAGATCTTCTTTCGAAAATGTAACCACTTTATTCATAGTGAAAATTTCATGAAAGTTAGTCGAACGACATTGATGCTATAACTATGTGGATTTGTTTTATAGCGGAACTGGCGAAGTTTGCAGACCACCATTTAACCAGGCTGCTTTACAGTCTGTCAAGCTTTTTACCCCAGATGTTAGTACATAATAAATCAAACAGAATCTGGCTTAAGAGTGGTCAACGGTCGATATGAAGTGATCGGACTACTAATTCATTTACCATAGAACTTAATGTTAATTGGCATACAAACCACACATGCTTCCATTCATTAGAGTTAGATAATTTTTTTAACCTCAGTCAAAGAGGTGTTTCATAGCATTTACTTGCGCTATGTGCTGCTAAACAGGGGACCTGGTCTGCACATAATAACACACAAAGATTCCATATGCTATTTTGTCAGTAGGAAATTAAATATAGGATATAAAAATAAAAGGAAATATTTTGTTGTCAATTATAGTACATAGATTGAAGTTTATGAAATGTATAATGGAAACAATTAAATCCATTTACAAGCCAATGAGTGCATTTCAAAATATTGAGTACTCTATTTTTAATTCCCCCACCAATAGACTGGTTCTCTTTTTTAATTCCCCCACTAATAGACTTGTTCTCTTTTTTAATTCCCCCCACTAATAGACTGGTTCTCTTTTTTTAATTCCCCCACTAATAGACTGGTTATCTGGAAGTAAAATAATTAGTAGTATAATACCTGAATGCTACGACGACTGACTGACATGGGGGGGGGGGGGGGTAGGTATGAGTGGCTTGTGGTCTCATTAATTTAGAAATTGTTTGGGCCAATTAAAACTATTGATCAAGGTAACTGCAAATACATCGGGGAAAAGAAATTGCCTGCTCAAGTTACGATGTTAAATATTTTTCCAAGTTTCCTCTCTCTCTGATTCCTATATCATTATATCTTTAATGCTTGTTAGGAATAAAATTAATGCTTGTCATAAAATAGTTTTAAAAAATCTAACAAATTCGTTGAAATGTACCTAACAATTTCTGGTAGCGAAGTTCAGTTTAACACTCTATGAATCGTTGCCCCTCGTGCACTTTTTTATACACAAAACGTGAAACTGCTCAGCTATAACAAAGGGAAATAAAAAAAATATTTAGCAAATTTTAATATTCTTCATTCTATTTCTGTTTCTTAGAAATACTGTTGATATGGAAATTGCATTTTCTACAAATGCAACACGCATCTAATATACACACTCTGTGTGGCCTAGGGCCAAGTTATCAGTATTAGTCTTTCCATTTTCATTGACCGATATGTCTAGAGAACTGACTTCATAAGCCAAGAGTCATGAGTCAGAATTCACACCAAGACGATGTTGTTGTTGTTGTGTTTTTGCTTTTTTCTCCACGGTGACTTCCTCTTGCTCACTATACATCCGAGCTCCTTTACTAATAAATTTACAGCAAGATATTGTCTGAGCCAACGTCTATAGCTTTAACCAATATTTTTATGCGATTAAAATCGAAATGGCGAAATAAAAGTTCCCAAAAAGTAATTATATTTTCGTCCTCGGTGTTGTGGTTTGCATTTTGCAATATACCTAGAAGATGTATCTTACGCCATTGGGTGGACTAATATCAGATATAGGCATAATGACGTGAACATTAAGATATTATCTAGTTATATATTTATGTATTACCATCGTAAGTTTTCTGATGTTAGATGTCTTTCTCACCATTTAGTACAATGTGTACTGAGATATACCATGACAAAAACACCGTTGCTGATTGGTGGCCATTCTAACAGATAGCCTTTCAAATTCTGTGCATTAATATAATATTTGTGAAGATTCGTGCAATTTTATCTTAGAACCTGTACTGAATGCGTCTAAAGTTATATAAATATTGACTTATATTGAACAATTGAATTTTCCTAAACAAAGGCCGCTTATATAAGTAAAAATGGGATAAAATTAATTCCATTTAATCTGAATTCAAACAAATTAGAAAAGGATGGAATATACAGTCAATTTATCCTCTGTGTAAACTGAGTTCACAAATATCCTCTTTGTAAACTGAGTTAACAAATATGATCTGTGTAAACTGAATTGTTAAATATAATCTGTGCAAACTGAGTTCACAAATATTTTCTGTGTAACTGAGATCACATATATCATCTGCGCAAACTGAGTTCACAAATATCCTCTGTGTAAACTTAGTTGACAAATATCAGCTGTGTAAACTGAGTTCACAAATATCCTCTGTGTAAACTGAGTTCACAAATATCCTGTGTAAACTGAGTTCACAAATATTTTCTGTGTAACTGAGATCACATATATCATCTGTGCTAACTGTGTTCACAAATATTCATTGTGTAAACTGACTTCACAAATTTCCTCTGTGTAAACTGAGTTCACAAATATCATCTGTGCGAACTGTGTTCACAAATATCCATTGTGTAAACTGACTTCACAAATTTCCTCTGTGTAAACTGAGTTCACATATATCCTCTGTGTAAACTTAGTTCACATATATCCTCTGTGCAAACTGAGTTCACAAATATCATCTGTGAGAACTGAGTTCAGAAAGATGATCATTTTGTTGTGTAAATATTCATGTTTTATGTAATGTTCTTGAATAAAAACCGAATCAAATAATATTTGTTAAGATAAGCTTATCTAATGACTCTTCGGCTGAATCATCTAATGAATTTTTATGTGAATCATCAAATGACTCCTCGCGTACATCACTGCACATGAGATACAAACATGCAGTAGTGGCAACTAACACATTTTCTAACGCGAAGATGAGTTTTGTTTTCGCTCTCACTGATGAAGTTTTCATATGGCCCATATGCACATGCTATTCATAACTGGGAATGTTATTGGTTGCCAAAAACACAAATACGTTTTCCAAATGATTTACGCGACTTAATATATGCGTAGATAAACTCTTTCTTGATCATATCTTTGCAGATAAGATTGTTTCCCAGTGGCAGCGCGAGGGAGATCGGGGGGAGCAATTGCCCTCGGGCTCCGGGCGAGGAAGGGGCGCAGTCGGGAGCTTTTTTTGCCAAGCCCACCCCACACCATCTAAGCCTCCGATTTCAGGGCTTAGATTTTTTTTTTTTTTTTTTTTTTTGGGGGGGGGGGGTGAGTGGAGGTTGGCAACTGACATAAAATCTGTTCTCTGTGGCAAATTAGGGGCCCCCGGGCGCCTCAAACCCTCCACTGTTGTTTCAAAATGCATTTTGATATTAATTATCCTGAAAGTATAATACTAGTCAAGGATTAGTACCTTGAAGACTCTTCCTACTAGTTAAGGATTAGTACCATGAAGACTCTTCCTACTAGTTAAGGATTAGTACCATAAAGACTCTTCCTAATATCAAATAGGGTTTTCCATGTGCTCTTAGTGCCGAAAAGTGAATAAAATACATACCAAGGCATTATCTGGGTGGGACTGAAGTTGGTCTGGGTAACACACCATGTCCGGGTGAAGTAACTAAATATTTGTTTTGATAGGTGTTTATAATAAATGAGTTATGTTTCTCATCTGAGATTATCTGCTTCAAAAGACCAATGTTAACCATACCTTCTTAGACTTGTTAGATATGAGAAATCTTCCATATTTTCAAGTTACATAACTGTACTTTCTTAAAGCTGTAATAACAGCGCTTCAGAAAATAACTCCCTGGAAACTGGTAAATATCCCTCTGTTGTTTAAAAACCTAACTTGGTTACATCTCCCCTCCTTCCCATCTCCCAAATCTACATGTATATCTTATGTATGTTTTAATCCAATGTTTGTATGTATATTTTATGATTACATGTGAGTGTGTCAGACACTGTAGTAAGTAAGAGATTTATTTGTACATATAAGATGTATGTATTGTTTTAATATTCTATTATTTGAGAACTACATGCAAGATTGGATGATTGATTCAAAACCAAATGTATTATCCTCAGAAAATAAACTTATTATTCTTATTATTATGGGTCAGTAACAGACCGTTAATTTTGTGGCATTGGCAAGCTTACAGCCTAGGTCAGTAACAGACCGTTAATTTTGTGGCATTGGCAAACTTACAGTCTGGGTCAGTAACATACCATGAATTCTGTGTCTTTGCACACTTACAGTCTATGTCAGTAACAGACCGTGAATTCTATGTCCTTGCACACTTACAGTCTAGGTCAGTAACAGACCATGAATTCTGTGTCCTTGCACAATTGCAGTCTATGTCAGTAACAGACCATGAATTATGTGTCCTTGCACAATTGCAGTCTATGTCAGTAACAGACCGTGAATTCTGTGTCCTTGCACTCTTACAGTCCAGGTCAGTAACAGATCGTGAATTATGTGTCCTTGCACACTTACAGTCTAGGTCAGTAACAGACCATGAATTCTGTGTCCTTGCACAATTGCAGTCTATGTCAGTAACAGACCATGAATTATGTGTCCTTGCACAATTGCAGTCTATGTCAGTAACAGACCGTGAATTCTATGTCCTTGCACACTTACAGTCTAGGTCAGTAACAGACCATGAATTCTGTGTCCTTGCACAATTGCAGTCTATGTCAGTAACATACCATGAATTCTGTGTCCTTGCACACTTACAGTCTATGTCAGTAACAGACCGTGAATTCTGTGTCCTTGCACTCTTACAGTCCAGGTCAGTAACAGATCGTGAATTATGTGTCCTTGCACACTTACAGTCTAGGTCAGTAACAGACCATGAATTCTGTGTCCTTGCACAATTGCAGTCTATGTCAGTAACAGACCATGAATTATGTGTCCTTGCACACTTACAGTCTATGTCAGTAACAGACCATGAATTCTGTGTCCTTGTACACTTACAGTCTAGGTCAGTAACAGACCATGAATTCTGTGTCCTTGCACAATTGCAGTCCAGGTCAGTAACAGACCGTGAATTCTGTTGCCTTGGCAAGCTTACAGTCTAGGTCAGTAACAGACCGTGAATTTCTGTTTCCTTGGCAAACTTTCAGTCTTGGTCAGTTATAGACCGTGAATTCTGTGACCTTGCAAACTTACAGTCTAGGTCAGTAACAGACCGTGAATTATGTGACCTTGATAAGCTTACATTCTAGGTCAGCTATAGACCGTGATCTCTGTGACCTTGCAAACGTACAGTCTAGGTCAGTAACAAAACGAGAATGGTGTGTCCTTGGAAAGCTTACAGTCTAGGTCAGTTATAGACCGTAAATTATGTGACCTTGTAAACTTACAGTCTAGGTCAGTAACAGATCGTGAATTCTGTTGCCTTGGCAAGCTTACAGTCTAGGTCAGTTATAGACCGTAAATTATGTGACCTTGTAAACTTACAGTCTAGGTCAGTAACAGACCGTAAATTATGTGACCTTGTAAACTTACAGTCTAGGTCAGTAACAGACCGTGAATTCTGTGATCTTGTAAACTTACAGTTTAGGTCAGTAACAGACCGTGAATTCTGTGATCTTGTAAACTTACAGTCTAGGTCAGTAACAGACCGTGAATTCTGTGATCTTGTAAACTTACAGTCTAGGTCAGTAACAGACCGTGAATTCTGTGATCTTGTAAACTTACAGTCTAGGTCAGTAACAGACCGTGAATTATGTGGCCTTGGAAAGCTTACAGTCTAGGTCAGTAACAGACTGTGAATTATGTAACCTTGAAAAGCTTACAGCCGAGGTCAGTAACAGAATGTGAATTTATGGCCTTGGGAAACTTACATATTTGGTCAGTAACAGACGCTGCACACAAATTTCGATGGTCACTTAGTTCCGTTTGCAACCAACACTAACCTATCTCCGATTTCTCCATCGTTTTCAAGTATGACTATGAGTGTGATGAGAGTTAAAATAGCTAATTTGACCATTTTTTATTATATTTAATCCAGAGTTGTGCCCTAAACCATTTACTGTTTGTCGTAGAAGGTAGCAGGTATGAGTGACACTGAAATATCGAATAGAAACAGATCATGTAAGTTCAGTCAATGACATTTTCCACGATTCATATGGAAAACTATTTTAAATTAGTTAATACTTGGAACCTCCTTGTTGTTTAAGATTCGATTTTAGGCATTTTATTATTGGCACCTCCTCATTGCTCACATAAATGTAAAGGTGATATAACCACAGCGGTGATGCCACTTTTATAGCCACTGCTACATTTCAGTACCTACATTTCAATACATCATTAGCAAATATGTTATTAAAGAGTAGATTCGTTTTGGTCATGTGACTGTGATTCCGCCTTTCCAACGTTTTCTATAAAATGTATCAATTGATTGAATAATAATTACTTTCTGGCTTGATTAAAAGTTGTATTAATTATATTCGCCTATCAGAATGTTCTTGACCATTTGTACATAGACTAATATAACAAATGGAAAAAGAACTAGTCAGTTGACAATGACAAAGCAGAAGTAACATTGGCAACCTCTCGTACGTTCGGATTTCTGATTCTTCACGAAGTAAAAATACTAATATTACTAAATTATCAAATCAGTAGTAATCGAGAACTCTTCCTCGGCTTATATTTGCAAAGTACCTCTGTTTAACGTCGGTAATGGCAACTTGTTAATCGGTTGATAATGTTTGTAGAAAACTCAGGAAAGGTTGACTGGTAGTGAGATAACCAAAACCTTTATATACCAAAGTATTTGAAAAAAAGATATCTGGTTATCAGCTCTTCCACGCAATAAATTCGTGCTCAATTTTAAAATGTCTGCTGATTCTATTTTAACACCAATTAGGGTACAAACTTCTTGCCTATTTCGATTGTGCAATCCACACGGAAATGTGCTCTATCTATGTTTGTAAGGTAACAGCGCAGAATTTTCTTTCGATAATTGTTGTATGTCTGAGTTCCAAGTGCTCAGGCATGTTGATCGCTTTATATATTTCCAATCAATTTTAAACCATTAAATGAAGCTGTAACAGCTTTTACATTATAAGCAAAAGATTGAAGTCTAACAATTGCATTATATGTTTTTCCATACAACGTCAGATTGTAATGCCATATAAAGTAAGATTGTAATGCATTAGGGATGCATTTAATAAAATGCAGCTGTTGCATCTTGTATACGATGATAAAGTCAAGTTTATGGAAGCCATATAAATGAATTCACTTGTATACTATGATAAAATCAAATGTATGAAAGCCAAATAAATGAATTAACTGGTATACGATGATAAAATCAAGTGTACGAAAACCAAATAAATAAATTAACTTGCACTATGATAGAACCAAGTGTATGAAAGCCAGATAAATGAATTAACTTGTATACGATGAAAAAATCAAGTGTATGAAAGCCAGATACATGAATTAACTTGTATGCGATGATAAAATCAAGTGTATGAAAGCTAGATAAATGAAATGTATACGATGATAAAATCAAGTGTATGAAAACCAAATAAATAAATTAACTTGCACGATGATAGAATCAATTGTATGAAAGCCAGATAAATGAATTAACTTGTATACGATGATAAAATCCATTGTATGAAAGCCAAATAAATGAATTAACTTGTATACGATGATACAATTAAGTGTATGAAAGCCAAATAAATAAATTAACTTGTATACGATGATACAATTAAGTGTATGAAAGCCAAATAAATAAATTAACTTGTGTAGGATGATAAAATCAAGTGTATACAAGCCAGATAAATTAATTAACTTGTGCCTGAAATTGTTTTACACAGAACATAAATTTATCATGTCTCTAGAAATGGAAAAATACGAAAGATTAGATTAGTCAAATTTGAGATAATAAAACATATAATAGGATGAAGGCGCATTACAAAAAAAGACCTTCTTTCCATCACGAAATCTGGGGATCAGTTAAAGAGATCTCGGGATATGTTCCCCTTTTTTGATATCTGTTAAAGTTTGTAGTAGTCTCACTTATTGTAAATTTTTCCGGGTATCAGCTTTTATTCTCTTTATGCTATCGTATATGCCCGCTATATCAATTTGAGTATGTCTTTGAAAGATATAACAAACTGAATCTAAGGTAACCGCATATATATATATATATATATATATATATATATATATATATATATATATATATATATATATGCCAAAAATATCGACATATAAATGTATCACTGCAAGGTATACTAACTGGTTCCATGAGAAAAATTATATGACAATTAAGAAAGGAAAGCCAAATGAAATACTAATATCGAAAAGAATATAAGATATTTAATCAACCAGAAAAAACATGACAGGGAAATATAAATACTCATGGTGGCAGAAGACATACATGTAAATGATAACTAAACAATATATACAGTAAAGAGATACATGTAAATGATAACTAAACAATATATACAGTAAAGAGATACATGTAAATGATAACTAAACAATATATACAGTAAAGACATACATGTAAATGATAACTAAACAATATATACAGTAAAGACATACATGTAAATGATAACTAAACAATATATACAATAAAGAGATACATGTAAATGATAACTAAACAATATATACAGTAAAGAGATACATGTAAATGATAACTAAACAATATATACAGTAAAGAGATACATGTAAATGATAACTAAACAATATATACAGTAAAGACATACATGTAAATGATTCAAAGATTTTTCTATTTAAAATTAATGGACGTTACTTCTGGTCTCTAACTTACAAACTTATCTGACTTACAATCTGTTTCACAACATTAAATGGGAAAATCCTTGAGTCATGTGTTTGAATGCATACAGTTTGGGACCAGAAGTAACGTTGTACATTAATTTTAAATGGGAAAATCCTTGAGTCATGTGTTTGAATGCATACAGTTTGGGACCAGAAGTAACGTTGTGCACTAATTTTAAATGGGAAAATCCTTGAGTCATGTGTTTGAATGCATACAGTTTGGGACCAGAAGTAACGTTGTACATTAATTTTAAATGGGAACATCCTTGAGTCATGTGTTTGAATGCATACAGTTTGGGACCAGAAGTAACGTTGTACATTAATTTTAAATGGGAAAATCATTGAATTATGTGTTTGAATGCATACAGTTTGGGACCAGAAGTAACGCTGTACATTAATTTTAAATGGGAACATTCTTGAGTCATGTGTTTGAATGCATACAGTTTGGGACCAGAAGTAAAGTTGTACATTAATTTTAAATGGGAACATCCTTGAATTATGTGTTTGAATGCATACAGTTTGGGACCAGAAGTAACGTTGTACACTAATTTTAAATGGGAAAATCCTTGAATTATGTATTTGAATGCATACAATTTGGGACCAGAAGTAACGTTGTACACTAATTTTAAATGGGAACATCCTTGAGTCATGTGTTTGAATGCATACAGTTTGGGACCAGAAGTAACGTTGTACATTAATTTTAAATGGGAAAATCCTTGAGTCATGTGTTTGAATGCATACAGTTTGGTACCAGAAGTAACGTTGTACATTAATTTTAAATGGGAAAATCCTTGAGTCATGTGTTTGAATGCAAACAGTTTGGGACCAGAAGTAACGTTGTACATTAATTTTAAATGGGAACATCCTTGAGTCATCTGTTTGAATGCAAACAGTTTGGGACCAGAAGTAACGTTGTACATTAATTTTAAATGGGAACATCCTTGAGTCATGTGTTTGAATGCATACAGTTTGGGACAAGAAGCAACGTTGTACATTAATTTTTAATGGGAAAATCTTTGAATTATGTGTTTGAATGCATACAGTTTGGGACCAGAAGTAACGTTGTACATTAATTTTAAATGGGAAAATCCTTGAGTCATGTGTTTGAATGCATACAGTTTGGGACCAGAAGTAACGTTGTACATTAATTTTAAATGGGAAAATCATTGAATTATGTGTTTGAATGCATACAGTTTGGGACCAGAAGTAACGTTGTACATTAATTTTAAATGGGAAAATCCTTGAGTCATGTGTTTGAATGCATACAGTTTGGGACCAGAAGTAACGTTGTACATTAATTTTAAATGGGAAAATCTTTGAATTATGTGTTTGAATGCATACAGTTTGGGACCAGAAGTAACGTTGTACATTAATTTTAAATGGGAACATCCTTGAATTATGTGTTTGAATGCATACAGTTTGGGACCAGAAGTAACGTTGTACATTAATTTTAAATGGAAAAATCATTGAATTATGTGTTTGAATGCATATAGTTTGGGACCAGAAGTAACGTTGTACATTAATTTTAAATGGGAACATCCTTGAGTCATGTGTTTGAATGCATATAGTTTGGGACCAGAAGTAACGTTGTACATTAATTTTAAATGGGAAAATCCTTGAGTCATGTGTTTGAATGCATACAGTTTGGGACCAGAAGTAACATTGTACATTAATTTTAAATGGGAAAATCTTTGAATTATGTGTTTGAATGCATACAGTTTGGGACCAGAAGTAACGTTGTACATTAATTTTTAATGAGAAAATCTTTGAATTATGTTTTTTAATGCATACAGTTTGGGACCAGAAGTAACGTTGTACATTAATGTTTAATGGGAAAATCCTTGAATCATGTATTTGGATGCATACAGCTAGAGACCGGATTTAATGCTGTCCATTAATTTTAAATGGGAAAATCCTTAAATCATGTGTTTTGATGCATCCTGTTACAGACCAGAATTAACGCTGTTTATTAATTTTAAATTGGAAAATCCTTAAATCCTTGAATCATGTGTTGGGATGCATACAGTTAGTGACCAGAAGTTACGTTGTCCATTAATTTTAAATGGGTAAATCCTTGAATCCTTGAATTATATGTTTGGATGCATACAGTTAGAAACCAGAAGTAACGATGTCCATTAATTATAAATAGGCAAATTCTTGAATTATGTGTTTGGATGCATACAGTTTGGGACCGGAAGTAACGTTGTACATTAATTTTTAATGGGAAAATCTTTGAATTATGTGTTTGAATGCATACAGTTTGGGACCAGAAGTAACGTTGTCCATTAAATTTAAATGGGAACATCCTTGAGTCATGTGTTTGAATGCATGCAGTTTGGGACCAGAAGTAACGTTGTATATTGATTTTAAATGGGAACATCCTTGAGTCATGTGTTTGAATGCATACAGTTTGGGACCAGAAGTAACATTGTACATTAATTTTTAATGGGAAAATCCTTGAATCATGTGTTTGGATGCATACAGTTAGAGACCGGATTTAATGCTGTCCATTAATTTTAAATGGGAAAATCCTTAAATCATGTGTTTTGATGCATCCTGTTACAGACCAGAATTAACGCTGTTTATTAATTTTAAATTGGAAAATCCTTAAATCCTTGAATCATGTGTTGGGATGCATACAGTTAGTGATCAGAAGTTACGTTGTCCATTAATTTTAAATGGGTAAATCCTTGAATCCTTGAATTATATGTTTGGATGCATACAGTTAGAAACCAGAAGTAACGATGTCCATTAATTATAAATAGGCAAATTCTTGAATTATGTGTTTGGATGCATACAGTTAGAGACCAGATTTAACACTGTCCATTAATTATAAATGGGAAAATTCTTGAATTATGTGTTTGGATGCATACAGTTAGAGACCAGATTTAACGCTGTTCATTAATTTTTAATGAGAAAAATCTCTGAATCATGTGTTTGGATGCATACAGTTAGAGACCAGAAGTCGCGCTGTCCGGGATTTTACAAGGTTGTTTGATCAATGTTTTTCACGGCCATCACAATATCTCATGCACAGCACGAATCTATCTAAAAAAAATACATGAGAGGCACATTTCTGTCAGGGAATACATGTACATTTCTGTCAGGGAAGGCATGCACATTTCTGTCAAAGAATTATGTCATGGAATGCAGGCACATTTCTGTCAGGGAATGCATGCACATTTTTGTCAGCTAATGCAGGCACATTTATTTCAGTGAATGCATGCACATTTCTGTCAGGGAACGCATGCACATTTCTGTCAGGAATGCATGCGCATTTCTGTAAGGAAATACATGTACATTTCTGTCAGGGAATGCATGCACATTTCTGTCAGGAATGAATGCACATTTGTGTCAGGATATGCATGCACATTTCTGTCAGGCAATGCATGCACATATCTGTCAGGGAATACATGCACATTTCTGTCAGGGCATGCATGCACATTTTTGTCAGGGAATGCATACACATTTCTGTCAGGGAATGCATGCGCATTTCTGTCAGGGAATGCATGCACATATCCGTCAGGATATGCATGAGAGGGGATCAGGAATGCGACAGTTCAATTAAAACGGACATTTCTGTTATTTTACGTATCATGTTTTAAACATCCAAAAATATGATTCCTTTTCTTTTTTTAACTGTGGAAATCCTTTGTAGCTGTAAATATATGGTGCAAGGTCATATCTAATGGACTATGGATGACTGTTGAAATGTTGATACACATGTGACACCTCCTCGTATATATTCTATCAGATTATGACTATACTTCACCAGGCAGAAAAAAGCGCCCATAATTTACATTTAGGAAAGAGCTTTTAAACAAGTAATGCCAACGTTATTGCATTCGTGAGACGTGATACGTAAATGATAAATTTATCTTTGATTTGGCAGCCCATTGAGTTCCTCTCAAGCAGAAACTGAAAAGTCCAATTCACGGTTTTATCGACGTAACCTTTCACTATGCATATTAGAGATTGGTGGCCATGTTATTGAAGAGACAATATAAGTTTTATTTGATAATAAATATTTATATCGTTGCAAGGGACGGGCGAATTTTCTTTCGTGGCTTGCGACGATGAAATATTTAAGAATAACAAACTTATAATTTTTTGGGATCTAGAGACTTTGTGAGTCTGTTGATTAGGGGATTTAAAAGTATCATCTGCAGCTGGTGGATTACTTATTTACTGCACATCGAAACAACTCCCTAACCATAAATCTACACCATCACTGAGTTCCAAAAATAGGATTGTATCTTTTGGCAGTGCCCTTTGGTTCATCTAAGTTTGTATACATCCGCAGCTCAACGTATGAAATAATATCACACTGCAATGAAAAGCGGTTAATATATGCTAAAACACGCAAAATTCAATAGAGATCATAGGCACGTAAGTGAATATTATATAGCAGCCGCATTCGCAAAAATATGTCTTCCGCAAAATTAAATCTAAAAATAATGTTAATTTAAACGCAGTCCGACATACAGCGGCTCAAAATTAAGCACTGCGAATACGTCGTAAAATCGGAAGGGTGAAATATAGCAACCGCGAAGAAAAACAACTGCTGTAAAGTACCTATCCACGCATAATTGCAAGAAAAACAATTGCTGTAAAGTACCTATCCACGCATAATTGCAAGAAAAAACAATTGCTGTAAAGTACCTATCCACGCATAATTGCAAGAAAAACTATTGCTGTAAAGTACCTATCCACGCATAATTGCAAGAAAAACTATTGCTGTAAAGTACCTATCCACGCATAATTGCAAGAAAAACTATTGCTGTAAAGTACCTATCCACGCATAATTGCAAGAAAAACTATTGCTGTAAAGTACCTATCCACGCATAATTGCAAGAAAAACTATTGCTGTAAAGTACCTATCCACGCATAATTGCAAGAAAAACTATTGCTGTAAAGTACCTATCCACGCATAATTGCAAGAAAAACAATTGCTGTAAAGTACCTATCCACGCATAATTGCAAGAAAAACTATTGCTGTAAAGTACCTATCCACGCATAATTGCAAGAAAAACTATTGCTGTAAAGTACCTATCCACGCATAATTGCAAGAAAAACTATTGCTGTAAAGTACCTATCCACGCATAATTGCAAGAAAAACTATTGCTGTAAAGTACCTATCCACGCATAATTGCAAGAAAAACTATTGCTGTAAAGTACCTATCCACGCATAATTGCAAGCATATATAAGCTCAAACATATTGCGTATATAACATTGAAACTATTTGGTAAAAGCCTGACCATCATTGTCTAGTCTGCGTCATCATATATATGTGCATATATATGACATTTCCGGTCGGTTGAGATTTTTCTTTCAAATATTAACTGGAAGTTCTGTAATCTCATGTAAGATATATGATCGTGGTATCCGCAGGTGAGAAATTGTATTACGGAAAAAATTCATGCTTGAGCTAACTGTATTGGTGTCTTGTTATGATTTTTGATTTACACTATATACTACTATTGTTTTTGCAAGAAACGTTATGAGTCAAATATATGAATAAATAAGTCAATAAATTAATCAATCCATCTATCTGATAGCCGCGGTCGCTCAGTTGGCACAGCGTCAGACTCGTAATCCAAGGGTCGCTGGTTCGATACCCGCCCAGGCCAAACAGGGTCGACTGCCACAGAGTATCCTTGGGAAAAGCCATTTAGTTCGCCCTTCCTCGGCACGATATATAGCCAATAATGTGTTAAAATGTGCCGTTAAAGCCAAGAAAACCAAGAAACCATCTATCTTTCTATCTATCTAAATCTATCTAGATTTTCAACCTGCATGAAAGATCGTCATGGAAAAATACAATTTAAATGAATATTTCCATTATTTATTTGTCAGAAACTGAATATTTCGACTTGAAAATAAAAACAAAAAAAAGCAAGAAAAAAAAGGAAAAAATAACAAAAAACACAAAATATAAACAAAAAAAAAGAACACTCGGGGATTGCGATAGTGTCTAATTTATCTTTCAGTGGGACTTAAATCTTGTCTGACTATAGTCTGCATTCGTGAACCTGGCAGAGTTTGTTCCCTTTTGCAAGACTGTATTAATGATCCAACAGGCACCACAGTGATTCCAATAGGTGACAAAGCAATGTACCTATACATTTAGACAGTACCATGAATATTTTTTGCATAAATTGAGAATCTATCAATTATTGTGTGTACAGAATTATACATTTTAGGGAAATATAGATTCCAAATATTTTTCATTCTTCAACATCATTGCATAATTGTTCTTCTCTCTATAGAAATATTTAAGTAAGGGGTATTTATTTCAAACGAAACCTTTTTAATTCAATGATTCAAAATTTGTAAATTGTGTATAGATAAACTTGACTTGTATTAATAATCAAAGTGTATGGACATGATAAAAAAAATCATTGATAATTGGAATCACGTTAATTATCAGAGTGTATGGACATGATAATAAAATCATTGGTAACTCGGATAGCGTTAATCATCAGAGTGAATGGACATGATACAAATATCATTGATATTTGGAATCGCGTTAATCACAGAGTGTATGGACATGACAAAAAATATAATTGATAATTGGACTCGCGTTAATCATCAGAGTGTATGGACATGATCAAAAATCATTGATAACTGGAATCGCGTTAATCATCAGAGCGTATGGACATGACAAAAAAATCATTGATAACTCTGATAGCGTTAAACCTCAGAGCGTATGGACATGATAACAAATATCATTGGTTACTCTGATAACGTTAATCATCACAGTGTATGGATTTGGTCAAATAATAATTGATAACTGGGATAGCAATGAAACACGGGAAGTGTTTGGAAGATTTTATTTATAAAACAAACTAAACAAAACTGATAACTATTATAATCGCATGAATAAAAGAAAACTGATAACTATTATAATCGCATGAATAAAAGAAAACTGATAACTATTATAATCGCATGAATAAAAGAAAACTGATAACTATTATAATCGCATGAATAAAACAAAACTGATAACTATTATAATCGCATGAATAAAACAAAACTGATAACTATTATAATCGCATGAATAAAAGAAAACTGATAACTATTATAATCGCATGAACAAAACAAAACTGATAACTATTATAATCGCATGAATAAAACAAAACTGATAACTATAATAATCGCATGAATAAAACAAAACTGATAACTATTATAATCGCATGAATAAAACAAAACTGATAACTATTATAATCGCATGAATAAAAGAAAACTGATAACTATTATAATCGCATGAACAAAACAAAACTGATAACTATTATAATCGCATGAACAAAACAAAACTGATAACTATTATAATCGCATGAATAAAACAAAACTGATAACTATTATAATCGCATGAACAAAACAAAACTGATAACTATTATAATCGCATGAATAAAACAAAACTGATAACTATTATAATCGCATGAATAAAAGAAAACTGATAACTATTATAATCGCATGAACAAAACAAAACTGATAACTATTATAATCGCATGAACAAAACAAAACTGATAACTATTATAATCGCATGAATAAAACAAAACTGATAACTATTATAATCGCATGAACAAAACAAAACTGATAACTATTATAATCGCATGAATAAAACAAAACTGATAACTATTATAATCGCATGAATAAAAGAAAACTGATAACTATTATAATCGCATGAACAAAACAAAACTGATAACTATTATAATCGCATGAATAAAAGAAAACTGATAACTATTATAATCGCATGAACAAAACAAAACTGATAACTATTATAATCGCATGAATAAAACAAAACTGATAACTATTATAATCGCATGAATAAAAGAAAACTGATAACTATTATAATCGCATGAACAAAACAAAACTGATAACTATTATAATCGCATGAATAAAACAAAACTGATAACTATTATAATCGCATGAATAAAAGAAAACTGATAACTATTATAATCGCATGAATAAAAGAAAACTGATAACTATTATAATCGCATGAATAAAACAAAAAATTTTCTGTCTACTTAAATCTTTCATAACTGTATAAAAAGCTATAATCCCATACAATCCTTTTACCCTTTAAATTCCTCTGTCTGTCTGTCTGTCTCTCTCTCTCTCTCTCTCTCTCTCTCTCTCTCTCTCTCTCTCTATATATATATATATATATATATATATATATATATATATATATATATATATATAATTTATAAAGAACATCATGTAATGAATTTGTCTCAAAATCAATAGAATTTACAATGATAGCAATCAAATTTTGGATTAATATTGTGATCTATCCATATGTTCAGTTATAAAAAGAACACGTATGTATCCGTAAAAAGAGTAAAAGCATTTGTTTTGTTTGGAGCCACGTTCTCTACATCTTGCAGCTGTAGTGTAGCTTTTAATTGCTTTTATCTTACAAAGACACGTAATTGTGGTGCAGGAAATATGATTAACTTTGCTTTAGGGTTTACCTGGAAAAATAAATTAAATGGCAAAACGTAGATTCCAACATTTAATTTATTGTTGTTGTTGTTGTTGTTGTTGATATTATATGAATAGTTTTTCATTGCAACCCACAATCAATGCGAATTTATTGATTTATTGATTGATTTATTTATTTATTTATATAATCATTCATTCATTCGTTGGAATCACTCCGTTGCTCAGTTGCCCCTAAGTCCGGTATATTTGTTTGCACTATGAATCATCTAATTTTAGGTTACACCATATTTATGTCTTGATTATGCTAGGAAGTTTTATCCTGTACTATTAAAGTTTTCGCTAATCATTTGTTGTTGGAGCCACTCCAGACGTTTGTTTAAAATGTTAGTGCTTGTGCCATTTAGAATTACATCAGCGGTTATCTTCGCATTCGGTAAAAGTGTTATTTTGGCGTCAAACTCATCTTTTTAAACATTTTACAGCAGTATACTTCAAATTTTAGATTCTATAACAGGAAATGCTATTAACCGTATTGATTTGCAAGGGAAACTCCATGTCAGGGAGCCAAATTTAGCAGCTACTTGACCCGTGCTTTTATTTTTTTTTAATTTCAAAATTCCATGTTGTTGACATTTCAGCTTTAAGCGATCTCTCTTAACAGGACTTCACATGATCGATTAGACTTGAAATTGATCAGAAACATAGATGCCATAAATGTCTGCGAAAGAGTTTGGGTTCCATTAACATGCCCGATAAACAACAAGCTACCACAGCGGTGTTACTGGTAAAAGAAATGAAAGGTACGCTTTCTTTGAAATAAAATATTTTTGAGGATTGGTGTCATCACAGGTAAATGGACATCATGAACAAAACCATAGCTATAAAAGTGCTCAATTTTGTCTATATGCCAGATAAATTATCAGAAGGTTGCCAGATAAATTATCAGAAGATTGTCAGATAAATTATCAGAAGGTTGCTATATAATTTATCAGAAGGTTGCCAGATAAATTATCAGAAGATTGCCAGATAAATTATCAGAAGATTGCTAGATAAATTATCAGAAGATTGCCAGATAAATTATCAGAAGATTGCCAGATAAATTATCAGAAAGTTGCCAGATAAATTATCAGAAGATTGCCAGATAAATTATCAGAAGATTGCCAGATAAATTATCAGAAATCAAAATATAGATAGCTCCTTTAAATCATGCCTGAATAGGGCTCAGTTGTTAAAGCCAAAAACTATTAACACCAATAACAAGTTCCGTATGTTATTTATTGTGACCTTTTGAAAGTATTCTCAAACGTAAGGTGCAAAACATATACATATAGTGTACGGTACCATCTGACAGATCCTGAACAATCCTAACAGCCAAGGTCATTTCATCAGGGTTTTAAATGACAGATCCTCGCCAATCATAATAGCCAAGGTCATTCCATCAGAGTTTTAAATGACAGATCCTCACCAATCATAATAGCCAAGGTCATTCCATCAGGGTTTTATATGACAGATCCTCACCAATCATAATAGCCAAGGTCATTCCAGCAAGGTTGTGTATGACAGTTCTTGACCCATCATAACAGCCAAGGTCATTCCATCAGGGTTTTGTATTTGCCTCAAATCAATCCACAAATGGCATAAAGCAAGAGTTTACAGACTGGCATATAGGGACATACCGTATTAAAGTAGTTTACGATACTTTCGGTAATTCAGTGCTTATGTACAAAGAATTAAGACTGAAAAATTAAAAGTCTTTAGTGTTCACATATGAAATGACCATCATTTCAATACAACAAATATATACTGTAGTTGTGGGAAAGAATCGTACCAAAGGCAGCGTTTACTTGAGGTGTCCCCTCGGCATACGGAGACGAATAATCATGTTCAATAACAGATCAAAATGTTCGTGACCATGATCAATTAACAGGCAAATATTGAGGTCCAGCTATGTAATTTGAATCACAAACATCCGAAGTACATCGATTGTTTATTTATAACTTGGCTGGTTATGACAGAAAAATACACCTATTCTTTATTTATAACTTGTCTGGTTATGACACCAAAATATATCCATTGTTTATTTATAACTTTTCTGGTTATGACACCAAAATATATTAAATGTTTATTTATAACGTATTCATCAAGACACTTGTAAAAACTGATCTGGATGAAGAGGTCATTCACGAACAACGATGAAAAATATAGTTCATTCAATAATGTTTTCAATAGTTTTATAAAAAGGAAACGAAATAAGAGAAAAATGGACACAGAAGGTTTGTAGATAGCTTAAAACTCATGAAGCAATATACAGAACATGTAGCTACATATGTAAGAGTTGAAAACTTCACAGAAACACCGAAATATTTTACAAATATGTCACCTAAATATTTGCGGAAAGACATTTACCAATATAAATACATGAATCATTTGGTAAGGTTTCAAGGTTTCCTCCAAAATAAAGCTTCTATTCAAGTCAAAATAACTTAAACATATCAAAGGTCAATTAAGAGTATTTACATGACCTTCATGGAACATTGTAACCTTCAATCACTTGGAAATCTTCCCGATTACTACGTAAAGAAAGAAACGTTGATGCTTTGTTACATTATTGAGTGATTTGGAAATGTCTGTATAAAAACTTAGAAACTTGACCCTGCTTATTATTATAGTTGATTATCACATGATGCCTTTTTAAATATATCAGGTGCAGAATGACAACAGTTTCCAAACTATGGCATGTTTTTGATTATTGTGTTTGTAGAATTACAACAGTTTACAAACTATGGCACGTTCTTGATAAATGTGTGTGTACAAACTATGGCACGTTCTTGATAAATGTGTGTGTACAAACTATGGCACGTTCTTGATAAATGTATGTGTGTACAAACTATGGCACGTTCTTGATAAATGTGTGTGTACAAACTATGACACGTTCTTGATAAATGTGTGTGTACAAACTATGACACGTTCTTGATAAATGTGTGTGTACAAACTATGGCACGTTCTTGATAAATGTGTGTGTTCAAACTATAGCACGTTCTTGATGAGTTTGTGTTCACTACGAGGTGGAATATGCATGATACGCATACATACGCCAAAAACAAACAATGAATGCTACTTGGACAAAGATGACAAGATAAGAAATGATGGTGACTATAAAAAGTGAAAGTCATGAGGTGATGGTGACTATAAAAAGTGAAAGTCATGAGGTCTGGACAGTGTCTGGGGAAAATCATTGATTATGTATCTAAATATTAACGACCTCTAACAAATGGGTCATTAGTCAATATATGTTGGTATAGAACTCTAGATGTGCAACGGATGAACAAATGTGATTGGTAGAAGACAGTTTGTTCTGCAATACAGACAACATTGAAAATGACGTATACTCCTTGCAATAAAATTTGATTGATGATTAGAAGGGTAGACAACCAACACATTATTATGTACATGAAAAAATCATTCACTACAGACACTTAAAGCTTTAGATACAGTTAGGTTTAAAGCTGAAAGAGTTACACAGTCTTGTCTTGTTTGATCGGCAACCATAGATTAAAATTACATTGAACTGAATACAAATTTGAAACAAAAAAAGCTAATAACAGTGTGTTCGGTATACAAATTGACAAATGCCTGGAGGAGAACAACAGATAAGACATGTGCAGGTGAAGATAACTTTTTCAAATTCCAGAAATGTGTATCATGTGCCAGGAGAAAAATTACGATTATGCTTTATTGTTAATGTGGAAAAGAAGAAAATTAAATTAACAAAAGCAATTTACAGTGGATTTACAGTGTCAGAGTTATTAAAATTGTTGATGTACCAGAACAAGTTGAAAAGCAAATGCAGCGATAAAATAACACTGTTAATGACATATATTGATTCATTTTGTATATATGTTGAGAAGAAAATAAACATTCGCAGCAACATTGAGGATAAGATCAAGCTTTATGAACTAGTGACTACCAAAAAAACGACTTGTGTTATATGCCACAAATGAAAAACAAAGTTCCTGTACTATTCAAAGAATCTAGTTTCCATTGCCTTTTGGCCATTTGGGGCGAAATATTCATCTATATATCGATGCATCGATACTTTTGCCATATCGATACACGTATCGATACAAGAGGTGAAGAATCGATACAAAACGATATCTACCCTATATAAGTTACTTTAATCTTCAACAGTCATGAATAATTATTAGTCGTTTGCCTGCTTATTCTTTAAACTGAGAATCGATAGTGTATCGTATCGTAGGCTGTGTATCGTAAATCGTATCGATACGCGGCACAAGTGTATCGTTTCACCACTATTGGCCATTAATTTAAAGCACTATCAAAACAAAAAGGTGTATTTGCTCTGAAAACTTTGATTACAGAGTCCTACGTTTGCACAATTTACCCATACATACCATTTCAAAATGTCCAACAATAAAAGCTCTTTTTGACAGGCTAGTTGATTTTTTTTGCACGTCATTTAAATTCACACAGTGATTATTCACAAGAAAAATATTTGTTCCTTGGAAATTCTGACTTCTTATCTAATTATTCTTAAGATCTAACTTAATATTTTCATCCTTGACTAACCATGTTCTTTTGCAAGTCGTGTTCAACAGAAATATTGGACAGAGCGTAACTATGTTGGCATAAAATATTCTATATTCAGTCTCTATCAAATTTAATGCAAACGCAGTCTTCCCACAGTTAGTCACTTCACAAATTATAATGTAATTAGGCTCTTTCAGACACATTTATTGTGATAAAATTGTACCAGTCCCGTTTTACATCTATTTATTCATCGTGAAACAAAGTTGCAAAGCAAACCTGCTAAAACATAATTGATTTTGCCTAAAACATAATTGATTTTGCCTTAAACATAATTGATTTTGCCTAAAACATTATTGATTGTAGCTGTGTTTTGAATATTTACGGACCATCAGACACTAAATAAATGTCGATACCTTGTTGAACGTTAGCTAACTGAACGTCAGTGCTGTGCACACAGTAATCATGTGTACTTCTTAGATCCAGACATATACAAGGAACGTGAGTGTAAAATTGTTAACACTTGTGTTACAGAGTTCAGTGTGCCTTTCTGTTCACCAAAGAAAGTAAGACATTGTACCTTCTCTAAACTGATGACTCAATTCGAAACCCGGTGAATAAAACATAGTCAGCAGACCTTCTGTAGTTACTCAGATTGTTTTCTATTAGTGAGTTGTGAAAGTTGTTTGGGTAACTTTAAAAACCTTTTTAAATCATTCTGGAGAATTAGTGTCTATACTTTTCTTTATTGTGAAGGTAATCGCAAAGGAATGCAATTCCATTTCTATACTTGTCATTCGCCGATTGTGCTGTTGGTTCTTACTGGTTACTAATATTTTCCAGTTCTTTTTTATGACCACCTTTTATCACTTGCGATGCTCTTACAAGTGTTATGTTAATCTCAAATCCCGTGGAAAAGCATATGGATACGGTGAAAACAATTATCCATTAGGATCTGAAAGTCTAATGGTTTTATAAACCTTTTACCATACACTGCAATCTGTATAATTTCAGTACAAGTGTATTCTTCATTACCTGCCCTTAATAGTAACTTTCTCGAGTTTTCATTTACTATTCCTTGTTGAATCTTGTTTTATCAAACCTATTTGTTTTGTTTTTGTCTAGAGTGTTTTTTAATAATTCGTTCTTTTTTCAAGCAATATATTAATATATCCCTTTATCTTAACTAAAAAGGAGACGGAAAAACCTACCTGGTTTAATCAAGACATTTGGACTAAGTTTCGGAAAGGTTTGTGTGGCTTCAATGGATGCTTGCGCTGTTTGTGATACGACGAATTTGGATTGAATTATTTAACTCCTTGTGGCCTCTTTTCCTGCTTGTGAGAAGTTATGTTTGTTGGTATTTATTGTGCGAAAGAAAACATCATGCACCGAAGATGGACCTTTGCAAAAACTTGTAAGCAATAAACACATTATCATTCATTACTACATTATTACTGAAATGAAGATGTACTTGTGTTTAATATCAGAAAGTTGATAGAAAAGATTAAATTTAGGTTGCATTGGTTTTATACGTTTCACATTATTTTCTGGGTGAGTTTATGTATTAGAATTGTGCAGAGACATATGCATACGGCACTATAAGTAGATTCGTATTTATCAAAAGCATCAGCCAGATTCTTTAAGTATTGAGTCACCAGACACTGTTCTCTCAACCTTTTATTCAAGTAGTTAAGTGTCTTAGCTCTGTTTATATTGAACTCTGTAAATGTTCTCAAAATTTCTTCAATGGCTATTTCATGTCCTTTTTTGAGCTTCAAATAATTGCTTTTGCAGAACATGTATTGGGTGAAACTTTTATCTGGTAATAACCTCTGTGCAATTGTGAAATGACGTAAATAAATTGGAATAATTAGCTTTATCATTTCTGCCATATCAATGCTGGACGGTAAGAGTAAAATTAAATGATGCACGGTAAATTGCGCTGATAATGCTTTTTGTTTTAGGCTACTCACTGAGATAGAATGGAATAATTAGTTTTACGATTTCTTCCATATCCATTGCTGATGGAGGACATATTGACAGTCTAAACAACATCTTCAAAAGTATATTGTATGAAACTGTAAATGCAGAGCTTAGTGCTACATGGTAAACATATTTTGTTGCACTCGACATTTATATGTTGCTAAATGCTACGCTACTTATTACCTGAAAAGTTAAAGCATCCCTGGAATTGGGTTGAACAAAGGTCAGTCTTCTTGCACCAAAGGAGTAACGTTTACCGAAGGCATACATGTGATGTTCCAAATCCTGTGATTTTGTAGACTCTTTGTTTTCTTTCTTTAAACGTTCAGCTTTGGCTATTTTTTTAACAATTCTTGCCAACGTTTTCCAAGTTGTCTATCGAGTTAAACTCTACGAGGTTGTTTCTTTTTAATTAAGAATTTCGGTCTTTTTAATAACCTTGTGCTCATGTTCACTTTTACATTGTTCACCTTCCATTTATTTGTATGGAAAATGTTTAAGATAAATAAAGATAAATCAGGATAGGAACTTTACGAGATGTTTAACTTCGTCATCTTCAGGATAATTTTAACCGTATTGGTTTTGCTAACAATTATGTTGAATAACATACAGAGAATCCTGTAACAACAGTTACTGTAACAATTTCTGTCAAAGCCAAAGAAATACAAAGCATGATACATTTTGTAATTATTCTGCTTTGAACAGGCATTTTTAAGTATTCTGCTTTGCACAGTCTTCGACATTGTCTGATTCCTTATTTTCTTTACTTTTGAAATTAACATGTTTTAGGTTTATCACACCAGCACTCAATATACATAGATGCAAGTCTGATTTGAATTGCGAAAATCCAGTGAAGCATTAATACTATTTGTTTTCATGTTTCAATTCATTTTGATGTCAGTTTGTAGATTACAACTTCTGACAATGATTTGCAAATTTTAACAGCTCTAGCATTAATAAAGATTTCAAACGTCTGCTTGATTTCTTGATCTTTCATCTTTTACAACTTTTTTCAGTTTAATGTTTACCTGCTATCTCGTTGTAAGTATCATGTTCAATGGTTATGTTCAATTTGAACTCTTCAATGTCTGTAGAAATGGGCTTATTACTATTTGTGTCTTCAGCAAGTTCTAATTCTTTTTCTGGTCAAATGTATCGTATACTTTTAGTACGTGCTTCGCATCTCTGGTTTATGTTATTTCGACATCCTCTTTTTTCCATTTGTAAATGATACATTCCTATCTATTTAAATAAGCAAAAAGATGACTGAAGATGGTGATTAAAATTTTTATTACTCATATAAAAATCATACATATATTTGATGACGATGATGATGATGAAAATGATGATATCGTTGATTCTGGTTCTGCAATCGATGATACTATAGATCTTTCTTGTGGTTTGGAAGATGTTGCTCTAAGCGAAGTTACTAGTGTTTCATGCCAATTGCTTGCTCTATATATAAAGTGCATAAATGAAGGCTTTGGAATGAATGAATGACAGTACAACTTGGTAAACTACAACCTTAGTTTACTAAAACAAATGCTGTATTATGTAGAAGCAAACGGTAAAACAGTTCAAATCTCGACAAAGGTGACACCAAACCAATGCAAGCATCCAGCACTATAGCAGGTGAAACTGGTAGGAACTTGTTTAATACATAATGTTGGCCAAGACAAGGCAAGCAATGGGTTGATCTTATTTAGAAAACAGAATCTCAATATCCGCTTGAACTTACTGTTGTACAAAAGGCAGCCATTGCAGGTGCCTGCGTATATTGATGTACGAACAATATACACAAATGAGTCGTTTGACCAACAGTTAGAGAAACTGGGACTATAATTGACGGAAGAATTCAGAGTTGAGGGTTTCCATCTGCGGTGAAAAGATGATTAGATAAATTGAAACAAAATTAGGGGTTATGTAAATGCTGAAGAAATGACCAATTCTGAAAATAGAATCCATGAGCAGATGCTGAAGTAATGACCAATTCTGAAAATAGAATCCATGAGCAGATGCTGAAGAAATGATCAATTCTGAAAATAGAATCCATGAGTAGATGCTGAAGAAATGACCAATTCTGAAAATAGAATCCATGAGCAGATGCTGGAGAAATGACCAATTCTGAAAATAGAATCCATGAGCAGATGCTGGAGAAATGACCAATTCTGAAAATAAAATCCATGAGCAGATGCTGGAGAAATGACCAATTCTGAAAATATAATCCATGAGCAGATGCTGGAGAAATGACCAATTCTGAAAATATAATCCATGAGCAGATGCTGGAGAAATGACCAATTCTGAAAATAAAATCCATGAGCAGATGCTGAACTATATAAGTATTTCTATTTGTTTTTGTTTATTTCGGGGGGTTTTTCGTTTTTTTTTTTAAAATCTTCACTTTCCATTTTATATCACTATGATCAATGCAAATACAAACGAACGACCTGATTTATTTGAAAATGAAAATTCTTTCTCTACCACACCTTTCAAGATTGTTTAAATACGCTAAATTGTCTTCCATCTTTGAATGATTCACTGCCAATGGTTAAGGTTCTGTTAAATTATTGTCGAAATTGGAACGCCATCTGTCTTTTCTGTCGCATGCCCATGGTGAAAAAGAAGTACGTCATTTATCATGCTCAAGGACTCAATATATGGCAGAATAATTGTTCAAAAATATAACGAAATTTTCTATTCACATACACACGCAACTCTCGTCCCAGTCAAATACAAATATGGCTTCTTTAAGTAGCTCGAGTATGAACCTAGTTAATCACATTCGTCTCTGTCAATTTAGTTATCTTCGGCATTCCGCAGAGTCTTCATCATTATCACGCACAACACATTACATATTCGGGTTTTCGATACAACTTCTACGTGTAATACAGCGATATTTAGCAAAGATACAGACTATTTATGATGATTTGCACGATGTACAATATTATTTACATAAGAAGGTTTGCAGGAATCACACAGGAATCTACACATACCTTAAATTTCATTTGTACAGTATATATTAATTTCTTTTCTTCAGAATTATTTTTGCGAAACGGATTTTGCATGCTTTACAATTCCATATGGATAACAAACCTGACGATTTCCAGAAACGTGTAAAAAGAACATTACAAGGCCGTCAAGTAAACGTGGCGTGAGCAAGTCTTGCAGAGATATCTAATTAGTGTGCAGAGCAAAACGGCCCTTACATGAAATTAAATGGAATTGATTACTTCGTTTAATAGAATGAGGCGTCCTTTAACAGAATGGTTTGATTGATAATCGATAAAGGGAGACAGAGGCTATAGGTTTATGCTATGCAAAGCTGTGCTTGATTATTTTTATTACTATCAATAGTGGGCATTAGTTTTTACATTTCCTCAAAGGAGTCAAAAGGGTTTGTGCTTTAATTTCAGTATATTATTATAATTATTATTATTATTATTATTATTATTATTATTATATATATATATATATATATATATATATATATATATATATATATATATATATATATATATATATACACACTTTATTTAAAGAGGGTAACACAATGAGTTGCTTGGAATTAAACCTCCTTGTGACCCTCTATTATGTGCATATGTACATGCATAATACATAGTTGCACGCACAAACAACTAAAAAAGCAGTGATAATAAGTTTCATTTATATATTGACCTAATACACAGTACATTTTGTAAGAACAGACTCCAGCTGAGTACATTGTGCATATACTGCACAAAAATAGTGAGACAACAAAGTGGAAGGTTTGAGAATGTATACTTTAAGATGTAATATATTTGTCAAATCAAACAGGTTCCACTTTTCATCCATTGAATTAGAGTTCTTTATTTGGTTTTGGAATGGAAAGGTGATTAGCTGAAATTGATCTTAAATTGGGAGTTTTGCCTTGTTTTCTATCATGAAACAGTTCTTTGAGACATAATGGGGCCATATTGTTTGAAACTTTGTGATTCAGTTTAGCCTTTCTCAAAACTATTAGTTCACTTACAGTTAACATTTTAATATAATTCATTACATTTGAGATGTTTTCAGCATTGTCTAGTCTGAGTCTGCAAGCTCTCTCTCTCTCTCTCTCTCTCTCTCTCTCTCTCTCTATAGTAAAACCCAATGAGTCATGTCCCAAAAGACCAGAGTTCAAGATTTAAAATATTTAATAAAATAATAAACGTGAGAAAGGATATGCCTTTCAATACAGCATAGTGAGTTACTTCAACACAGTGATTGTCACAACACTATCAACTTCTGATAATATAGAGCTCACAATTGTTTATCAAGAAGCCAAAGTTCAACGGTATAATAACCAATTTTATACTGAAATTAATTATATTATTCATATGAACAAAACCAGCTTAATATATTGGAGTGACTGTAACCCATTCTTACAAAGTAGTGTGATCTCTCAATGTAAAATCTATGTTATTGCTAGTGTACTTGAGTAGTGTGGTGGGAGATAGCAAGAATTACTGCATAATAATTATAAGACGGTCAACTTCAATGGCAATCTTGTAATAAATCAACTTAAAATTACTTGAGAATAATAATTTCATCTTTTTTATTTTCTGGTGTTAAACAAATTTAATATTGGTTATGTGATAGTAATGCATGATTTCTGATTGGATTTTGAATACAAGGCCGAAATTCTTTTCTGCTTAGATGTTCATACTTTGCCGTTCTGACAGCTATCTGCCACTGCACTGTCTGCACCTCTATTTATAGACTCCTGTTCACAGCATATGACCTCAGCTACCCAATCGATGCTTGTCCCTCTCAGGGCTAGCTATGGCGGTAACCAAGTCAACTGTTTAAACTGCTCAGAAAAATGCATTTGAACACAAAAATAAGATAGAATTAAGTTGTCGTCTCAATGTCCGTGGTGTGTATTTACTCTTTGTCCTATTTATAAATTCATATATGTGATTCCGTAAAATTTAACAAAACGGACAAGTGAATTTCAAGTGAATCGAACGAAAGTGCAACATACTGATGATGCAATGAGTCATAATGCGGTGCAAAATAGTCCCAATCAAACCTATACTATTTTGCACATTAAAATAAAATAACAAGTTCTACGTTGTAAAGAACTTACAACAATGAACAGTAACATCAGTTCTAACTTATTGTTAAAACCAAAAGTCCGACAAAAATGTGATTATTTGGCTGGGCACATTGATTCAATCACGATCTTGTGTCACACTGGTTATGTAACAAAACTCCACTAGATCGTTGAAGTCACTAATTTATGGACTAATATCATATTCCTGGCTTTGGTATACCATATTCCAAGAAGGTAAGATAATTCATTTCTTAAACTATTCATGAGAAATTGCTGCATGACGCACACGTGGTCCGACTTGGAAACGAATATGGTACGGTAACATCCAACATGCGAACTTCTTTCCACTTGTTTTAATTTGTAGAATTTATGCCATCGAATGAATTCCTCGATACTCATCACAACAGGATGGAAATACAAGGACTAGAACAAGTTTTTATACTCATACTTAGTATAAACATATAATAATCATCTATAGCAAATATAGATGGCGATATAAGCAGGGGGGGGGGGCATACGTTCAGGAGGAATGGAAAAAAAGCAATTCACACATGGTAGGCATTATCAGTGATGAATGAAACAGAGGTAATCAATGCTACAGTCTCGTAGATTTCACACCCCAACATTTAACGTCAAATAAACTTGACATGCTGAATGAGTAAATTATTATGTTATGCATTGGAAACTCCACTCTTAATACCATAAAGGTATTACAATATATAGTTTCTCTCTCTCTCAAAGATCGATTAAGTATCTGCGCCATCTCTCTCTCCCTCTCTCTCTCTCTCTCTCTCTCTCTCTCTCTCTCTCTCTCTCTATATATATATATATATATATATATATATATATATGTATATATATATATATATATATATATATATATATATATATATATATATATATATATATATATATATATATATATCGAACAACAGCGATAGGCACGTACATTGAATATAATTAAAAATACAATAATATGCACATAAAATATATTAAAATACATTCTTACCATACAGATCTATAAAACTCCAATGCAGCCACACACACACACACACCGTCACACACAGAGATAGGCACACAATATACGAGCACACGACCAAAAAATAAAATTCAGAAACATAAAAATATACAACCATTCAAGACAAATCCAGGTTGTTTTTTAGCTGCATTGTTTCTTGGATTGAAAGTAGCTAAGTCATTATTTTTATAATAATGCCAACATTTCAATACAAATCTAGCTAATCGTGATTTGTAAGTTCTGACTTAAATATAAAACCCAGCAAAGGAAGTACGGGAAGCCGACATAAAATGCATTCGTTTCTACGTCCATCATGCATACACAGAGACAACACGTACGTCCATCATGCACACACAGAGACTACATGCATGTCCATCATGCACACACAGAGACTAAACATACGTCCATCATCCACACATAGACACTACACGTACGTCCATCATGCATACACAGAGACTACACAGACGTCCATCATGTATACAAAGAGACTACATATACGTCAATCATGTATACATAGAGACGACATTTGCGTCCATCATGCATACACAGAGACTACACATACGTCCATCATGTATACACAGATACTGCATACACGTCAATCATGTATACACAAAGACTACACGTACGTCCATCATGCATACACAGAGTCTACACATACGTCCATCATGTATACACAGAGTCTACACGTACGTCCATCATGTATACGCAGAGTCTACACATACGTCCATCATGTATACACAGAGACTACACGTACGTCCATCATGTATACACAGTCTACACATACGTCCATCATGTATACACAGAGACTGCACATACGTCCATCATGCATATACAGAGCCTACACATACGTCCATCATGTATACACAAAGACTACACATACGTCCATCACGCATACACAGAGTCTACACATACGTCCATCATGTATACACAAAGACTACACGTACGTCCATCATGCATACACAGAGTCTACACGTACGTCCATCATGCATACACAGAGTCTACACATACGTCCATCATGTATACTGTTACGACTCTATGATCTAAGAAACATTTAACAGAAAAAACAATTCAAGTAAAAATCAACAAGCAATTTATTTCTTGATAATTAAAATGAAATCAAAAGGCATTTACAATATTGTGAATTAAATTCCAAAAATAATCCAGAATGTATTAATCACAAATCATAAAATATAGAATGTTCCGAGTGAACTACTGTATCCTTGAGTGTGCTGATGTGCCGTTAGTCTTTTATGTGCTGATGTGCCAAAATGAAGTACTCCAGAATATCTTTGAATAAGTTCACATAAGTCCCAAAATCATGAATTCAAAATTCAAAAAGAGAATGAGTACTACAAGTAAATCCAATGAAATCTTTTGAAACAAATAATACCTCTCTCTGAATTTGGAATGATTTTTCACAAATATAATGACTCTTTATAGACTGATGGTAAGGTCGAAACTGAGAACTGTCCACTAAACATGATATATAGAAAGATAGGTCACATGACAGAATGTTCTACAAAATTATATGAAAAGGGGATGAATACTATGGGATGGAGTAGTGTGCAATATCTTACTTTACATTCTTATAAAGATTTTTTTCTCGTATTCTTGTAATATGTTAGTGTCACATATTCCCATATGAGGAACTATGTTTATTGGCCAACTTATTGATATATCTGACAAATTAATATATATGCAGAGAGAGACAGACATACAGGCAGACAGACAGAGAAGTGAGTGAGAGAGAGAAAGACAGACAGAAGAGAAGATAGACAGACAGAGAAGTGGGGAGAGAGAGAGACAGATAGATAGAGAGATCGAAGAGAAGAGAGACAGACAGACAGAGGAGTGGAGAGAGAGAGAGAATTTCTTGCCGGAGACATAAAGTTGTTCCGTATTTAACTAGTTATAAATCAAGTCTCGTGGGACAGTCTGCTCCATTGGAGATGTCACTAACGTTATGCAGATCACTCAGCTCATTATTCAGCACAAAAATATTGGCTAAATAGTGTAACCAAGTCGCTTCGTTGTCAAGGAGTTCGAGCATTACGTATTACCATTGTGTAATCCAATTTTAAGTCCAAGACTAGAATCTGATTACTGGATCACCTTTCGATGTATTTATTGAGAAATATTTCCTGATCTTTGTGAATCATAGTGTTCGAAGGAATGCGAAAAGTAATCATCTGTCTTTATTAATTGATATATGCTATCTTCATCAACAGAAAAATGAATTTGAAATAGTAGAAGAAATTAAAGACATGAAGAAGAATACATTTGGAAGACAAATATAGAGTAGAAATTACTTCTCCGGAATGATATTTAAGGAAAAGATAGATAGCAGGTATATCTCTTTTGCGACGCAATCTTACAGCTGCAATATGTGTCAACGTGCAAGCGCAATATGGTATGTTTAAAAAGGGCCTTACTGTGTATTTTGAAAACAAACAATATGCTCCAAAGCAGAATAACCGTATACTTATCCCAGTTATTGATTACTTTAGTATATTTCATCTGCGAAGAACTGTAGAAACTTAATTTTCATAAAAAGTCTTTTATTTTCAAAAACATAATTTTGTATAATCTCATAGTTGTTTTGCAAAACAATTACTCTCCTGCATGCAAGATAGACATACAATTTCCGGTTATTGATTTTCCTACTACCAGTTCTAAAATACTCCATTAAATAACCTCCCTCCCACATGTGATGCATCAAATTTCTTCTTATGCAAAGCTGTCGCGGTGGCTCAGTGGTTTGCGTTCTGGACTTTTGGCCGAGAGGGTGTGGGTTCGAATCCTACCGCTGGATCAGCCATGGTCAGCTACCGGGGCGTATCCTTGGGGATGACACTTTACTCCAATTGTCCCGGCACTAAATAACGTACTTGTGTTGCTGTACGGTTAAACACCAAACAATAAATCTTCTGATGCAAATTTAAAAAATACCCCAATTTGATCCACACAATTCAAAGTCTCTGTCTTCAAGATACCCCACTTTGATCCACACAATCCAATGTCTCTATCTACTACCCCAATTTGATCCACACAATTCAATGTCTCTGTCTACAAAATACCCCAATTTGATCCACACAATTCAATGTCTCTATGTACAAAATATCCCAATTTGATCCACACAATTCAATATCTCTATGTACAAAATACCCCGATTTGATCCACACAATTGAATGTCTCTATGTACAAAATATCCCAATTTGATCCACATAATTCAATGTATCTATGTACAAAATATCCCAATTTGATCCACACAATTCAATATCTCTATGTTCAAAATACCCCGATTTGATCCACACAATTCAATGTCTCTATGTACAAAATATCCCAATTTGATCCACATAATTCAATGTCTTTATGTACAAAATATCCCAATTTGGTCCTCACAATTTAGTGTCTCTATCTACAAAATATCCCAATTTGATCCACACAATTCAATGTCTCTATCTACTACCCCAATTTGATCCACACAATTCAATGTCTCTGTCTACAAAATACCCGAATTTGATCGACACAATTCAATGTCTATATGTATAAAATACCCCAATTTGATCCACACAATTCAATGTCTGTCTGGAAAATAGCTCAAGTTGATCCATGTAATTCAATGTCTCTATGTACAAAATATCCCAGTTTGATCCACACAATTAAATGTCTCTGTCTACGAAATACCCCAATTTGATCCACACAATTCAATGTCTCTGTCTAGAAAATATCCCAATTTGATCCACACAATTCAATGTCTCTGTCTACAAACTACCCTAATTTGATCCACACAATTCAATGTCTCTATGTACAAAATACCCCATTTTTATTCACACAGTTTAATATCTCTATCCACATTATATCCCAATTTGATCCGCACAATTCAATGTCTCTATCGACTACCCCAGTTTGATCCACTCAATTCAATGTCTCTGTCTACAAAATACCCCAATTTGATCCACACAATTCAATGTCTATAAGTATAAAATATCCCGTTTGATCCACACAATTAAATGTCTCTGTCAAAAATATATCCCAATTTGATCCACACAATTCAATGTCTCTGTCTAGAAAATATCCCAATTTGATCCACACAATTAAATGTCTCTGTCTAGAAAATATCCCAATTTGATCCACATAATTAAATGACTCATGTACAAAATATTCCAATTTGATCCACACAAATCAATGTCTCTGTCTAGAAAATATCCCAATTTGATCCACACAATTCAATGTCTCCGTCTACAAATTAACCCAGTTTGATCCACATAATTCAATGTCTCTATCATGAACGGTCTAGGCAAAAACAATTATGCAATGTTATGCATATACTTGCTTATTCAAGCATGTGTTCGTGCCGGTATGCACCATCCATATCAAACAGACCATTGTATTGAAAAAAGCGTCTAAAAACAAATACAGACGTTCTTCTTTTCGCAACACTCAAATGTGTATGAATATATGAAATCAGGAAAATTTTGTTTATAATATATGTATGTCTGCAAGTCACTTTTTGATTTCTTCTGATAGGAAATTTGAGGTTCTTTTTTGTCTAATATCAAGCTGACGTAATTAATCTGCAGTTTGTTTTAATGGAAAAATTGTGTTTATGTTAGATAATTTAATTCAGTTTACTTAATTTGTCTTCTTCATTTTGTTGACATACACCTGTCTATCAATTGTAAATAAAATGTGTATTTACAGTCTAACATTTCATATGCAACAGCATTTGGGAAAAGAGAAATATATCCTTTAAAGACGGGTGGATATTAGTTAAAGGTTTGTTTCTCCGATAGTTTGTCTTCCGGTAAATAAAACGTGTTGCTTTAGGCAAATAATTTCTAAATATAGTTGACTTTGTAGGCAAGTTTAGGCGTATGTTGATTTTTTTTTTTTTTTTTTTTTTTTTTGGGGGGGGGGTTGCAAATATGTAAAATTCGATAGAATTGCCATTCAAGTTATTTGTTTTATTGCAGTGCAATCCTTCACTAAAACCATGATATTTTTGGTATAGCTGATTACAAAGAACTGGATTTTGTTCACATGCCCAACATCTCACAGGAAACCTTAAGATCTATGTCTCGCTGAGATTACTTTACATATCGTGTGGGTGTACTCCATCGATGACTGCAAAGTGTCTACCAGTGATTCAGTATTTGAGACGCACTGTCTGTAAGAACGAAAATAAATTGTCTCTCCAAACCGGAATGGGTTTGTATGCTGACATATCGTCATTTTTATCTTACAGAATTAGCATGTAGTTAAACCTCACTATATTTGACACAAAATGAAAATTGATTTTATGTGATCATCTTGATGGTTTTGACGTCCTCCAAAAACACATATGATGCATTCAGATGTATCATACGCATAATTAGCATGATATGCATAATAATTAGCATAATTTGCATGATACGCCTAACAATTAGAATTATACGCATACTGATTAGCATGACACTCATACCAATTAGGATGATAAACATAATATTTAGCATAATACGCCTAATGGTTAGCACGATACGCATAATAAATTGCATGATACGCCTAATGATTAGCACGAAAAGCATAATAGTTAGCACGATACGTACAGTTAGCATAATTAACATGATTCGCATAATAATTAGCAGAATTCACGTTATTAGCATGATACGCATAATTAGTATTCTACGCATAATTATCATACAAAATGAAACTGCAATAGTTTTTCTATGTGCTTCGGAGGTAAGTTTCAAACAGCATATCTTCTTGATAAATCAAGCATCCCTTTTTATGACCTATATTTTAAGTGAAAATTGAAACCAAGAAGACAAAAAATAGTCTATCGTCTTATGTATAGCGGATCTTACATGAATGCTCATTTCAAATGAAGCGTTGGCGAACAAAAGATTGACATATATAGACGAGTTTCGACGATTTCATTTGAAATGAACACAAATGTAAGATTATATTTATCGCATGACGAAAAATATTGATTTTATTTTATCGTAGAATAAAGTAGTGAAACAACTTTGAAATACGTGCGGATGCGTCGATCGTTACGCCAATCGTTTGCATGAGGCCATGTCGTCATTTGTGACGTCATGAGGTGTTTTTACACGTGTTACATATATCAAAATTAATATATCGGTATATTAAAATATATAACACAGTAGTTATATATATGTATATATATATATATATATATATATATATATATATATATATATATATATATATATATATATGCCTGTGTGTGTGCGCCTGTGCGTGTGTGTGTGTGTGTGACTTTGAATAGAAATGGATACGATAGTCTTGGCATAAAAGTACTATAGGTTAGTTTGTAAATTGGATTTTTTTTTAAAAAAGAATTAAATAATTTTCAGTCGATTTTGAATAATACAAGATGCGAATGGTGTAGATTGGACTAGAGTTGATTCATCACACCATACTGTACGCTTCTCAACGTCTCGTGCAATCATGTGCGGCATGTAAATTAATTAATGACGGATTGTATTTAACTGAAAATTGAAATCGACGTACTACTTGTAATTTTATCGCATGACGTCATCGACATGACGTTTGCATGAACATTCAGAACATCCTTGTCACTTTCCGATGTGAGTCGAATAACTTTGACTCTCCAAAAGAGACTCGGAGGTGATGGTAGTGATGATTCTCAAATTGGTAAGTTTTTGGCGGACGAACATCCGGCTAAATGTGCGAACAACAGATTCTTCCAAAATGATAGGTGTTGAAAACAACACAATACCTGCACTTTGAATTTGTAATGTTGCAGTTTTGAAGTTTTAAAAAAAAGTTAAGAAATCATTCGGTTTCAATAGCCTCAAACGATTGCTTACGCTGTTAGTGATGACACGTCATCTAGTAATTGTGACGTTAATTAAGTTTCATGACGTAATAACAACAATGGGCTTGAGGGAAGTTCAAAATGGCCATTATTTACATCCGAGATTTTTTCTAGCATGCGATTGAAAGGGCCGAGGATGTTCCGATTGGTAGTATGAACCCATTTCAGTTTTGTTGTATACAAGTAGTAGCAAATATTAACTATCGACGTCACAAAATGGCGTCTTGAATACAAAGCCATAATTTTACAAGTGTGGAATGCAAAATGTACTTCAAAGTAATTTAGCCTTACTATTTTTTGTTGTTGTTGTTGAATAAAATTAATTATTTCTTTTATATGATCAATAAAATATTACATCTGTGCTCTGTGTGAAAGTGAGGAACTTCGTTCCATAAGTTCGATCGTTTGTCCGCCAAGGTTCGAAAAAGAAGTTATTAAACTCCTTTCAACATTTTACCTTCGGGTTCTAAAACTGCAACATGGCAACTACAATACATAGAACACCTCAAACAAGGTCCTACTATTACAATTGAGGCAGCATCTTAATTAGGAAGTTTCATAGTGAGATTTTGTGCCTTTTCTCTCTTTAAGATTAGTTGCAAACCTTTTGAGGTTTTTACATCATTGACTTTGCGTAATACAACATCCGCTTGCAATATAGTTGTAGTATTGACTGTGTAATACAACATCGGCTTGCATTATAGTTGTGGTATTTGCTTTACTTTTATATTTGAAGCTTGCGATATTCTTCCTTTAGCAGCCATTATATAATATTTATTTAATTAGTTCACTGACATTCCCTTATAAATGAAATTGTGTTGAATACATGCAATACACTTTCCATGCCTACATCAGACCCATAGACCCGCGTTTTATTTTAGATTTTTAGACGTTTGTCCCTCACAGTTACCAAATATATTTTTGGACTTGTCACAGTCCTGCATTAGGAACCGACCATTTAATTTTTAGGGGATGGTGGTGGGGGGAGGGGGATTATTTCGCACCAGGATATTTGTTGTTTCCTTCACTTTAATATAATGGATAAAAGTAGTTCTTTTTTTCAACAAATCAGATCAAGAATATTTGTTTCAAGATATTGGGGGTCCGGAATTTTTTTTTCTTCTCCAAAATATTCTGTGTCCCCCAACCCACCCCACAGCCCCCTTCCGAAAATTAAATGGTTGGACTCTTATGTTGGCATGATATCACTGGAGCCTATTGTCAACCCGATCGATAGCCTAATCACAAAATCAGGTCGCCAGGAGCAATTCCATCAGATCAATTACGTAGCATCCCGCCTTCTTCAGTTTGCAAACATTTTATTTTATGATTGTTTCTTCACATCATTTACCTTAAAATTACAATTTTTGCATTCATGAAAATAGAAAAATCTTAAGCGATACTGCTTTTTATTATGGTATGTTACTAATTTTGGCAAACAGTATTGCCCATATACTTACAGTAGTGTATTACTTTTCCTCTAACACTTACATCGCCATCACACTAGCTTGCCAACAGCAAGCTCTGCTGATTTGTATGTATGTATGTATGTATGTATGTATGTATGTATGTATGTATGTATTTATGTATGTATACATGTATGTATGTGTGTATGTATGTATGTATGTATGTATGTATGTATGTATGTATGTATGTATGTATGTATGTATGTATGTATGTATGTATCTATGTATCTATGTAGGTAGGTAGGTAGGTAGGTATGTATGTATGTATGTATGTATGCATGCATACATGGATGGATGGATGGATGGTTGTATGTATGTATGTATGTATGTATGTATGTATGGATGTATGGATGTATGTATGTATTTATGTATGTATGCATGTATGTATGCATGTATGTATGGTTGTATGTATGGTTGTATGGTTGTACGTATGGAGTTTAACGGCACGTCAGCACAATACTGGCTATATGGCGCCGATTAAAATTTAAGTTCAATCAATGTATAGATAAAGAATTGCAAAAAAACGTTAGGAAGATAAAGCCTTCCAAATAAAAGTAAACATGTATTACTACAAGATAAAGCCTTCCAAATAAACGTAAACATGTATTACTACAAAATAAAGCCTTCCAAATAAACGTAAACATGTATTACTACAAAATAAAACCTTCCAAATAAACGTAAACCTGTATTACTACAAGATAAAGCCTTCCAAATAAACGTAAACATGTATTACTACAAGATAAAGCCTTCCAAATAAACGTAAACATGTATTACTACAAGATAAAGCCTTCCAAATAAACGTAAACCTGTATTACTACAAGATAAAGCCTTCCAAATAAACGTAAACCTGTATTACTACAAGATAAAGCCTTCCAAATAAACGTAAACATGTATTACTACAAGATAAAGCCTTCCAAATAAACGTAAACATGTATTACTACAAAATAAAATATAAAGGGTAAAGATGTAAAAATTGTGTTAAAGGTATATACTATAAAAATAAAGGTAAAACATATATAATCCTTTACAAAATACAAAATCCTTAAAATATATGATCAAAATGTGTTACATAAACAGTATTCCCTCAAAAAGTCCATGATTTTCTCTAGTGGTACATCATACAGCTTCTTAATTGAGTTCACACGAATGTACATCTGTCTCACAGGGTGGAATTCGAGACTATTGACACGAGTCTGTGCAGTATATGCACTCTGGTCGAGGTTCAGATTCAGGATAATTTGCATGAGTCATGTATTTGCGTCTTACACGGAATCGGCACAGTATCACATTGTTGATATTAAATAAAATGCTTTTTTGTATTTATTACAGTGATTATCTGTAGACAAAAACTATTGTCTACTTCAACCAGCTTTTCACGGAACCTACAATTCCTTGACAAGCATATATCGTCTCTAATCATTACGTGCCAAGGAGGCTTACATCAAATGCAGGAATAATAAACAGTAAAAATATAGCGATATCTTTGGATGTAACACAGCAAAGCACAAATACAATAAGGCCAGTAATAGTACACCTTCACACACACACACACAATTACCCTTGCGAGATTGAACAGTCAATACTGTTCACGATCAAGGGTTTTATAGAGTATGTTAGAAATTGATGAAAATAATCCATAATTAAAATTTACTGAAACAAATATATAATCTAGTTGAAATCATACCCTTATAATAAATATCGATGGTTTAGTTTTGTTTTATCTTTACAGATTAATTTACCTTCACGATCTATGCTGGTTCATGTTTTATAGACATAAGTTTTCAATGTTGAAATGAGATGTTTACATGTTCAAAGGTTGAGACGTTCTTCATTCTCTCTCTCTCTCTCTCTCTCTCTCTCTCTCTCTCTCTCTCTCTCTCTCTCTCTCTCTCTCTCTCAGAATCATTTTCACTTGAGTCAGACCAGGAAGAGGAAGAGGATGAAACTTCTAGTCCTGAACCATCCATGTCTCATGACCCATATTTTCTCCCATCCTCCTCCTCTGAACCACACCTTATAAAACAAGGTGAACTGAATGACCTTGTCAGGGATTTGGAACTACCCAAGAGTAAGGCAGAGCTGTTGGGCTCCAGACTACAGCAATAGAATCTCCTGGCAGGTGATGTTAGGGTTTCCATGTTCCGTGACCGTCAAAGGAACTTGTCCCATTCTTATTCATGGAAGATGATCTTGTAGCCTGCAACAACATCGATGGTGTGATGGCAGCCCTCAACATCGTTCTTGATCCAGATGAGTGGAGACTGTTCATTGATTCATCGAAGACGAGTCTTAAAGCTATTTTGCTACATAATGGCAGTGTTTTGCCATCAATTCCAGTTGGTCATGCAGTCCGTATGAAGGAAACCTATGAAAACATGAAACAAATATTGAGGTGCATAAACTATGATCAACATCAGTGGCAGCTTTGTGGCGATTTCAAGGTTCTTGCTCTCTTTTTTGGTCTGCAGACTGGATGCACAAAGTACTGCTGTTTTCTCTGAGAATGAGATAGTCGTGCGAGAGATTCCCACTACATCAAGAGATATTGGCCACGCCGACAGTCATTGGAGCCTGGGATGAAAAGTTTTCAGCATCCATCACTTGTTGAATCAAGGAGGATGTTGTTACCACTCTTGCACATCAAGCTGGGTCTGATGAAAAACTTTGTCAAGGCCATGGACAAAACACAAGCAGCTTTCAAGTACCTCCGTGGAAAATTTCCAAGGTTAAGTGAAGCTAAGATAAATGAAGGTGTCTTTGTTGGTCCTCAGAGTCGTGAACTTCTTCGAGATGACGCATTTCACCGTGCACTGCGTGGCAAGGAAAAGACGGCATGGAAAGCCTTCCAGTTAGTGGCAACAAATATTCTCGGAAACAACAAGGCATACAACTACAGGGTCGTTGGTGGAAAACCTCCTCAAGGCATACAAAGCCTTGGTTGCAACATGTCACTAAAGATACATTTTTTGCACTCTCATTTAGATGATTTTCCACCGAACTGCGGAGCGGAGAGCGACGAGCACGGCGAGCGATTTCACCAGGACATTGCAACAATAGAGAAACGCTATCAGGGCAAATGGAGCCCAGCAATGCTTGCAGACTATTGCTGGAGAATGACAAGAGATGCTCCATTTAATGAATACAAGAAACTAGCCAAGAAGCGCCTAGTAGACGCTGAATAAGGACTAAACTATGTACTTATATATACATAATAGTTTTTTTTATACTTTTGTTTCAATATATTTTTTATTTATATAACCCTTTTGATGTTTTTAGAGTGTGACATAAACCGCACAGGTGAAATATTATCATGTAAAGCAACCATAAATACATGAAAAGACCTAGGTGTACAATTTATGATTAAAACTCTACTATGAACACAATATACATAGACATAAAATGTAAAAACTTAAATATCTTGGAAACAGTAGCCAATCAGTTGTTTTAATTGTCATATTTGAATTCAGCACATCAAAATCCCTAATAAATAGCACATTTTATCTCTGAAGCAGACGACTTCGAAAAAATTGTAGACCAGTGTTACTTTTGAAACTATCAAGATCTCCACGTTATAACGATATAAATATATGTAGAAAATTACTGGGCATGAAAAGAGAAAAGGCACATATCAACTAATATTAGCACCTAGTCTGTCCTTACCCCGAGGGAACTTAGCCAAGAGGTTCATATTGATGGTGGTTGTCAAAACGGCTAAGCATGGGCATATGTGTGCTACAAACACAGATTTCTAGATTTGTATATGGTCCATGCTATTCTGTCTAATTGTTCATAGACTACAGTTAATTTATTTAAATAAAGAATGCATCTTCAAAATTGTCTTCTCGAACTAACCTTTACGACTTTTAATTAATGGTGTTGTTTTTGATATGTGTGAAGAACAAAAGCTCTTCTTTATTTCTGCAGACAAATTAGGGTTTCATTAATGATATCTCAGAATGGGGTTTCTCTTTTCGAAAAAGAAATATTGATTCCCATATTATCTTCCAAAAGACATCAAGGGTGTATAATATGAAATGCTTATCAGATTTATCAATGCGCGCATTGTCGTTACTCTTTATACAGATGGTATGGAAATACAGCTGAATGTCGTCCAAACAATGCATGTCGTATAACAAAAGTATTAACTCTACTTTTGGTCAAGCGTTGTTTCTCAATACAGAAAGGGTAATATATTTTTCCATTACGTACTTTCTGAAAGCTTGATATTATTTATAATGTTTTAAATGTTAAAATAAATCTGCTATTATCATATTTTTGATAAGTTAAAACGCAAACTGATAGATGTTTAACATCAGTAACATTGCGTGATGACAACCGTTGCTCTCATTACGGTTTAAAACTCTCTCTCTCTCTCTCTCTCTCTCTCTCTCTCTCTCTCTCTCTCTCTCTCTCTCTCTCTCTCTCTCTCTCTCTTGTTAAAGGAAAAAAGTTGCATCATTGTACTGTTGTTCATTGTACGGTTGTACGGTTGTTCATTGTACGGTTGTACGGTTGTTCATTGTGCGGTTGTTCATTGTACGGTTGTACGGTTGTTCATTGTGCGGTTCTTCATTGTACTGTTGTTCATTTTACTGTTGTACGGTTGTTCATTGTACGGTTGTACTGTTGTTCATTGTGCGGTTGTACGGTTGTTCATTGTGCGGTTGTTCGCGTTGCAGATGAGTTTGAAATTTACTGTATGCCCAATATTTCTTATCAGAAATCTTTTATTCCATGAATATTTATATTGAACTTTCGTCCTTTTATCCAAAATACATGATATGGTTCTCTTTATATGGATCACAAAAGAACTGACGTGCCATTCAATCCATGTTCACTGACATTCCGTAAAGTATGTTTAACGAAATACTTCTACTATATTGATGTCATTTTCTGATCCGCAGATCCACTTTCTATTGATAAGTGCGTTCTTTTTTTTCCTCACGCCCATATGGGGGTATATTTGAGATATGTGAATGCTTGTATTGTTTCGGCACGCACAACTTTAAGCCTATTTTCAACATGATCGATGTGCCCTGTCTAAAACTAGATTGAAAACAGCAGACATTGCCTCATGAGAGTTTAAACAGAATCCCAGTCTTCGGTCTACAAATTTTGTTTCATTATCATGCAAATCGGATTATATTCCTTTAAATATATGTTCATCAGTAACTCTCTGTTCTAACCTAAATTGAAAGAGATAAGAAGGCATTGAAATTTATACTGGTATAGTTCTGGTTCAAGCTCTGCTTGTTCGAAACATGTCACAGAAATGAGTCAATACGTCGACTCAAGTGGCACGTGTGGTTGAAGTGCCTTTCGAGAGTTACGTAGTTTGCGAGTTCGAACCACAGTAGGGCCATGCATTTTTGTCTCCTATAACATTTTGTTTCAGCGGTGGAATCATGTATGAAGACCTGTAAATCTCGATATATTTCACTCGCAGCCTTCGTAGCTGGGGTGATGATCCTTATGGACACAGGGAGTCGCGTGTCCGAAAAGAAGGGTGACTGTGTTGCAGGAAAGGGTCAGGTACAACGGTTTGGACGTCTGGCTGGTTATAGTGCCAGGGTAAATTTAAGGAGGTTGCACGTTAAAGCCTTGATCCGGCTTCACGTTGTCTCGCCAGCGACGCATATTTTTCTGTATAACTTTAGCTTGTCGTCAACAGTTTTTGTTTCCATTTTATGGTCTCAAGCAAACTGCGATTGTGTATAACAGTTTTTGAAGAAAAATAGCCGCATACCTTTTCACTAACTCCGTACACCTAAATAATGCCCGTCTCACTCAGTTTGCCGTAAAAGAAACCCGCCAAGAAAATGAAGCGTAGAGATTTGAGCAGCATTAGCAATGCATTGCACTAAAATATAACAATTGAATAAAAATGTGAATAAAGTCTGTATAACGGCAATACTTGCACAATACATAGGAGATTCAAGACATTCAACCGATGTTCAACCTTCAGTAAGGCCTTCAAAAACAAACACACAATCAGGAAGACATTATTCAACCGATGTTCAACCTTCAGTAAGGCCTTCAAAAACAAACACACAATCAGGAAGACATTTACGTCTTTAGTACATGTGAATTATTGAGAGGCTAGGATGATGCACAAGGGGCTAGACACACATCCAAGCTACTGAAGTTTTCTGTGAAATTATTGCAATGCTATGGATTACTCGTCAGGTTACGTTACACGCATTGCAGATGCAAAACAACATATTGAATTTCATGAAGACAACATTAAATATCGGTAAAAAGTGAAATTGCCAATCTGATTACTAATCACCTTCAGGAATTCCATGGATCGTCTTATTTTTTGTCAAGAAAAACTCATCCTTATCATATGATGCTAGAGTCACTCAAATGGGCAACATAACATTACCACTGTGTTATGGTCTGGACTTAAAAAAGTAAAGTGGATGTTATCATTCTAACAGGAATTTTCATATATAAGAATTATTTAAGCGATGCGAAGTCCTAAAGGAGAATGGACATCTTAGATAATTTCCGAATTACTGATTAGCCAAGATAAATAATCGCTTACCTTATATACTCGCGTATAATCAGATACTAACTGCAAACTGCATAGACCCAGATCTGCCGTCGCATAATGCGCCGGCAGATCAGTGTCTATGCAGTTTTTAAGGAGTAGTCAGTAGAACAAACAACATAGACCCTGATCTGCCGGCGCATTATGCGACGGCAGATCAGGGTCTATGTTGTTTGCATTTGAATCCAGTATATACGCGAGTATATACGGTAACTTAATAAATATATCCTAAACTTAAAGACAGAAGAAGATGATGATAAAGTACACAATTTTATGTGGTAAATTGAATAATAAAACATAGTATTTTCCATATTTAGGAAATGTCAGTAGCGTCAGTGTAATTTTAAAAAAGCTTTAAAACACGTTTATTTCTCAAGAAAAATGCATCAAATACTGTATACAGGTTAGCTGAGACAAATCTGCATTCTGATGATGTCAAACGTCTTGTAAACATAAAATGGTTTAAATCGATTTCAGAGTGAACAGCTTGTGATAATGTATTCTGCATCACAAATAATGACATGTTTAATGTACAGCGTGCTGCCTCTGTCGGTAGATGGTCATTATTCTGTATTAGCGATGATGTTCTTGATAATTAGATGAAAGCTATGCACCAAACATTCAGTTTGCCTATCTTCTTCACTTGTTCTGTTTTAATTTAAAAATGGACTCGACCGGTTTGACTCTGTATTGCAGAGTGATCTCCCGTGATCGAAAGCTAGATTTACTATTCCTCTAAATTAATATAGTGATTACACCTCTCGTATGATTGGTTTTTTCAAAGTTCATCAATATATTGACTTTAAATGGTCATTACTTAATCTAATATTGCTTTTTCAATATATCCCTGTTAAACAACATTTCAATATGTTTGCTCTCTACTTCAACCATTGTTGTTTACGTTGAAACTTAAATTACCTATTTTCCGTGAGGTAGCAATTTCGTGTTTACTACAAATACGAATTTAAGGACGCAAAGAACAACCATCATTCTTAGCAAACAATAGGACCCCTTCCTCAATGAACAATGGTTAGGATCGATGAAAGTATACATTTTAGAGAGACCACGAAAATTGGCACGCACGAAAATAAATGAATTCACATTATTCATTCGAGAAAATAAAAATAATAATAATAATCATAAGCATAATCATAATAATATTTAGCGGCAAAAGCACGAAACATTCTAGTAAAGATTTTTGCATGAATGCGTTCTTAAATTTAAAAGAAACTGTTCTTACATTCTTTTATGCTCTGAAATCTTTACATTTGCCGATATCAAAACTATGACCGTATGTATATATATATAATATTTTGTCGTGAAGAATTCGCTGTAAATTTGTTTAATGTCTGTTTTTGAAAACAATAAAGTTTAATTTTAATTTTTAATATGTCTTCCTTTCAGATATATGTAGCATTTCAGCTAAGGTGGGAAAGATTATTTAGGGTAATCATCCGGGTCTATAATTGTGATTAATTGTTGTTATTATTATTATTATTAGTAGTAGTAGTAGTATTATATAATTGTGATTAATTGTTGTTATTATTATTTTATTATTAGTAGTAGTATTAGTATTATTATTATTTACATTTTGCATCCATAATGAATGGATCATTCAGATTTTGACGCCACAGGAAGATTCAGAAGCTGCAAAGTCAAATTCATTAATAGAAAACCCTGAATGTAAAGTTACCGTATATATATATATATATATATATATATATATATATATATATATATATATATATAACAATATCTTAGCGTTTTGGGGGTTGGTCTTTGATCGATCGTTTGGGCATTGATCTTGGATAGATGATTTTGGCGTTGATCTTACATGAATCATTTGTGCTTGATCTTGAAATGGATCATTTGGGCGTTGATCTTGGATGGATCGTTTGGGCGTTGACCTTGGATGGATCATTTGGTCCAACCCCAAAATATAAACTACGTTAAATGATTAAAACATATCATACATGATTGCTGTAATTAATTTTGCTTCACATTGATGTGAATATTAATAATGTAGCTCAGTTTTGGTCTCTTAAAATGTTTCATTTAATATACTTTCGTTCTTAACAAAATGTGTAATTCCACGACAGATTGACGTTTTAATGAAGGAGCTAAATAGTTTTGATAGATGCAATTCCTTACATGTTGACATTGTAAACACTACTTTGATTACTAACATCAGAGAAATGCTGGGTGGAAGCAAGTTTGTAATTTTCCCAACGTCTATCAAGTCCTGTATCCTGACCTTTTAAATTAATTATTGTAATATTACTTATTTTGTTGTCAACGCAGGAAGAGCGCAAGAAGACGATTTTACCAACCACCAACATACCCCAATTTAACACCGCCCGATCCCTACCCAGCACTGCGATAAGAATGACAGACATTCTTATGTTAAACAGCCCCGTGTTTTATTTTAGAAATTAGGATTAACATATCACAGAGACTGCCTCTTAACAAAATTTATATTGATGTCAAATAAGTAAAAAAGAAAAAAATACTTTATTGCTTGAGGCTGTTGTCGTTTTATTTATGTCAAAAATGTATTTTATACAGCACAATACCATTTAGGACAAGAATGGCCGTAGTATTTATTAATTGTAACCAACAAAGACCGAGAGCGCCACCACAGCGTCTTACTTCAATCACTGATCTTACCAGCCCCGATTAATCACAGAGTGTATAAAATGGCTCACTTTTCAGTTCTATTTATTGTTTTGTCATCTACAGCATCAGAGGCCTATTGGGTTGGCATTTATTCATCTCCTGTTCCAATTTTGTCGATATAGGTATATGCACTACTTTAATGTGGTCTACAATTAATACTTTCTACTACATGTATGTCTTAAAAAAATTTGTGATGCTGGATTCAGATCATATGATCTTAATTCACTTGAATCAACGAAAGCAACTGCAAATTCTAACCATCTGTTCTGCATCTTTCGTTCCACCCACCCATCCCTTACTCTCACCCACGCCTCTGGCACCGACACAGGGGTCATCATGCAAAATCCGTCACATATACAAGATGTCTTCATGCTTTGATTGCATATTTAAAGTCTGGTTAGAAAATAATTAAAAATGGCCTTGTAATAACAATATTTGTATACTTAACAATTGGGCCCTGTCTCACGGACCCCAGAGGTAATAACACTATTTATATACTAAACCATTGGGCCCTGTCTCACGGACCCCAGAGGTAATAACATTTTTTGTACACTTAACCATTGGGCCCTGTCTCACGGACCCCAGAGGTAATAACACTATTTGTATACTAAACCATTGGGCCCTGTCTCACGGACCCAGAGGTAATAACACTTTTTGTATACTTCCATTTGGCCCTGTCTCACGGACCCCAGAGGTAATAACAATATTTGTATGTTTAACCATTGGGCCCTGTCTCACGGACCCCAGAGGTAATAACACTATTTGTATACTTAACCATTGGGCCATGTCTAAAGGATCCCAGAGGTAATAACACTATTTGTATACTTAACCATTGGGCCCTGTCTCACGGATCCCAGAGGTAATAACACTATTTGTATATTTAACCATTGGGCCCTGTCTCACGGACCCCAGAGGTAATAACAATATGTGTATACTTAACCATTGGGTCCTGTCTCACCTACCCAGGAGGTAATAACACTTTTTGTATACTTTCCATTGGGCCCTGTCTCACGGACCCCAGAGGTAATAACAATATTTGTATACTTAACTATTGGGCCCTGTCTCACGGACCCCAGAGGTAATAACAATATTTGTATACTTAACCATTGGGCCCTGTCTCAAGGATCCCAGAGGTAATAACACTATTTGTATACTTAACCATTGGGCCCTGTCTCACGGACCCCAGAGGTAATAACAATATTTGTATACTTAACCATTGGGCCCTGTCTCACGGACCCCAGAGGTAATAACAATATTTATATACTTAACCATTGGGCCCTGTCTCACGGACCCCAGAGATAATAACACTATTTGTATACTTAACCATTGGGCCATGTCTCACGGACTCCAAAGGTTGCTTCCAAGCATGGCACCCTTCTCAAAATGGTTACTAAAGGAGTTACATAGCTATAAAGGTTCATCCAGCAGTATGGTAGAAAATGTGGTCACATACAGGTAAACGAACAACCAATGTATATGTAATCTACTTATTTTCCTGACTGTATATGTTGTTGTTCTTTATAGGTGAGTTTGGGAGATTCAGTAGATATCTAAGACATTTTTGTTAGGACAACACTTTCTTTGCTCTTCTGCTTGGTGTAACTTGCTGATACCCCCCCCCCCCCCCCATAGCAGAATATAAAAAGCGTTGGGATGATACTTTGTTATACAAAGTTCTTTAACCTTTTTTGAACTTCTTTTAAAGCAATAAAATTCAGACTACCAGCTGATGCCTTAAAACAATATTCAGACTCCTAGCGGCGACTGCCGTAAAATAAGAAACAGACTACCGACTAATGCCGTAAAATAAGATTCAGACTAGAGACTAATGCCGTAAAATAAGAAACAGACTACAGACTAATGCCATAAAATAAGATTCAGACTACCGACTGATGCCGTAAAACTGTTGAGTATATTGTGTGAGTGATGTCTACACAAATCTCTTTTTACCAAATTACACATGTCGTTTGAAAAGAAAGGATATACCTTTAAAGGATGTATTGCACTGGAAAGGGATAATATAATGTACATAGAATGTATCACCACTGTTTGGGTTATATAACGTATATAGAATGTGTCACCACAGTTTGGATTATATAACGTATATAGAATGTGTCACAACTGTTTGGATTATATAACGTATATAGAATGTGTCACCACTGTTTTACATAGAATCATCGCCGCTATTTAGATTATATAACGTATATAGAATGTGTCACCACTGTTTGGATTATATAACGTATATGGAATGTGTCACAACTGTTTGGATTATATAACGTATATAGAATGTGTCACCACTGTTTTACATAGAATCATCGCCGCTGTTTGGATTATATAACGTATATAGAATGTGTCACCACTGTTTGGATTATATAACGTACATAGAATGTGTCACCACTGTTTGAACTATATAACGTATATAGAATGTGTCACCACTGTTTTACATAGAATCATCGCCGCTTATATAACGTACATAGAATGCATCACCACTGTTTGAATTATATAACGTATATAGAATGTGTCACCACTGTTTTACATAGAATCATCGCCGCTTATATAACGTACATAGAATGTATCACCACTGTTTGAATTATATAACGTATATAGAATGTGTTACCACCGTTTACATAGAATCATCGCCGCTGTGTGGATTATATAACGTACATAGAATGTATCACCACTGTTTGGATTATATAACGTACATAAAATGTATCACCACTGTTTGGATTATATAACGTACATAGAATGTATCACCACTGTTTGGATTATATAACGTACATAGAATGTATCACCACTGTTTGGATTATAAAATGTGCATTGAATGTATCAACACTATTTGGATTATATAACGTACATAGAATGTATCAACACTGTTTGGATTATATAACATACATAGAATGTCAAAATGGCGCGTTGTGAATACTGATGCAACTTTCAAACAGCAAAACACGTATCAGCGTTCCAAGAACAGTAGCTGTGGACTCTAAGGTAACGGCAGCGTACAGCATCCGAATAGTTTGCGCAATGATACAAATGCAAACAGGTCAAATAATAAAGTCTACTCTTATCAATAAGATTAAACAAGACCGACAAAATATAATCATATATTCCTCCATTCTACTTAGATGTAGAATTAGTTTTCCTTTCATGAATAATACTAAAACATGACTTTTACAAAATGACATTTGCAACAACTGCTTTTTCGACTAGAAAATCGGACTAGGTTAATCAGTGGAAAACGTCTTGTTTGCGCGACACTAACTTCAACTGCTCAACGTTTTAGGGCGTAAATGTGTTGCAATTAATGTTTGTCTTGATTATTGAATGCTCAAGTGATGGTGAAAATGGGGACGGTTTGGCCATTTTATGTGCACTATAATCACAACAGAAGGTCCTGTCATGAAAGATAACAGTCACAGGATGAAAGAGAGATATTCTCCACCAGTGTTCAACGCTGGAAAATATGATCATACACATATACGAATGTGTTCAAAGACTTACTAGCACAGCTCAAATACAGGATATTTACATCCGGTAGGCAAGTATTGAATAATGTAACTACTATTTGATTTATAAGAAAACAGACAATCACAGCTGTTGTTGTTGTGGATGCAATTAAAGTGTTCACAGTTGTTGTTGTTGATTCCACCAAAGTGTTCACAGTTGTTGTTGTTGTTGCTGATGCCACCAAAGTGTGCATAGTTGTTGTTGTTGATGCCATCAAAATGTTCACAGTTAAGCATAGCATGCAAGACTTGTGTAAATCCATGTAATTGTATTTAGCCAGTCATAGGTATTTAAAAGTCTGTAAAATATATATTTTTTTTTTGGAGGGAGGGGGGCAATAAAATGTATGAATATTAGGTGGCAATCGTGGGAATATATGTAAAAAGACATAAGTGTTTATACAGACAAGGGTTTCATATTAATATCACTTATTCCAAGGGGTCTTGTACGGATTTATAAATTTCTACACACATCGGTATAATGCCAAAGGTTTGCTTGTATTAACTTTTTCCAAGGGCATCAGTCCTAAAGATATCATGCAGATGTGTTTTTATCAGAAATTATCATACTATGTTGTTTTTCAGTAGAAGGTCGCACCACTTGACATGTATGCTGCATAGACAGCAAAGAATGACAAACATATACAAAGACCCTCCAACTTTTGAAGTAATTGATCCATTAAAAACAAGATTCGGGATCGATTGCAGAGAATGGCCTATGTTCTGCAATAAACCAGAATTTGGAGCTCGGGACCTATTTTCTGCGTCTTTCTTTATTTAGAAAGGAAAGAAAGAAAAACAGTAGTCTTTATTTGGTTTTTGATCACAATTTGTGACCGTGCAGTGCACAAAATCCATTATTTTTATTTGACATTACCGTACAGTTAACACACTTCCACATTAGTGAATGGTTGTCTCGTTCCAAAATGACATCACAAATAACTGAAAACTGAGCCTTAGTTATCGGAGGTAATGCAGTCGGCAATTTTGGACAATCAAACTGTTCAAAGTTTTAAAGTTAAATTACACGAGTTCGGTGAGAACATATTTTACCAGTAACCGGGTTTTTAATTGTCACATAATGTTCTTCAAAAGCACTATACATTTACTTTTTTGAAGATATTGTCCGTATTTAACCTTTAAAACTACAGAAATGATTCTAGGTCTCCTTCTTGGGCTGCCGAGGTAGTTTCTCAGAAGTTTAGAACGGGGCATTCCCTGTACAAGTCGCGTCTTGGAAATGAATAAATAAATGAATCTCTAAAAATAATTTATATCTGTTTTTAGGAAATATACATTTTGTTTTCAATTATGAGATATACTACTAATGTGACCTTAATTACTTGCATGAAATTTGCGACGAAAAGTTGCTTTATAACATTCTGACTTAACGGTCAGCTAAATAAAGATCAAAATTAATAAGCGGTTGTGCCTTAGGTTCTGCTTTAAACTAAGTTTAACTTTTTCTAGCTTTGTATTAAGATCGAAATTACGTAAATTGAGGAAGTTAGTATGTGGTTATTTTTTATTTTATTTTTGGTTTTGTTTATTTTGCTTTATGTAACTTGAGAAATATATGGCGGAAGCATATGAATTTTAATACGTTTGTAATTTTTTTTCCTACTGATTCTTAAGTGTTTACTCTCAGTTGTCAATATGTAACTATAAGTGTTTACTCTCAGTTGGTTGCTGTAGCACTTGACGCCAATACGTGAATATAGATGTTTACTCTCAGTTTGTTGCTGTAGCAACTGACGTCATTATGTGATTATACGTGTTTACTTTCAGCTCGTTCTGTAGCAATTGACGCTAATATGGAACACTAAGTTTTTACACCTAATTTGTTGCTGTAGCGCTTGACGTCAATATGTGACTATAAGTGTTTACTCTCAGTTTTGCTGCAATAACACTTGACGTCAACATGTAGCTATAAGTCTTTACTCTCAGTTTGTTGCAATCGCACTTCACGTCAATATGTGATCATAAGTGTGTCTACTCTCAGTTTACTGCTATAGCACTTGACATCAATATGTGACTATATGTGTGTTTACTCTCAGTTTTGTTGCTGTAGCACTTGAGTTAATATATGACTATCAGTGTTTACTCTCAGTTTGTTGTTATCGCACTTGACCCCAATATGTGACTATAAGTGTGTTTACTTTCAGTTTATTGCTATAGCATTTGACGTCAATATGTGACTACAAGTATTTACTCTCAGTTTGTTGCTATAGCACGTGACGTCAATATGTGACTACAAGTGTTTCTCTCAGTTTGTTGCTATATCACATGACGTCAATATGTGACTATAAGTGTTTAATCTCAGTTTGTTCCTGTAGCAATTGACGTCAATATGTGACAATAAGTGTTATTAATTCACAAAAATATTAATTGGTAATAATTTATCACAATAAGGTAAAATATTAGCTGTTATTATTTTTTTAATTACGAAAATTTAATATATACGTCTTTTTCCACGGTTTTTAATCATGAAGATTAAACATATACTGAATTATTTGAACACAACTTAGTTTGCTTTTTATAAGACATGTAATTAAGATCTGTAGACAAAATGTATAAATTAATTTACGAGCAAATATATTTTACCTAAAAATTAATGAATTTTCATGCAGGTCCTTGTAAATGTGGTATACCTCTGCTTTCTTTGTCTCTTGCTGTAGTTTTCGTACATTAAACCCAACAAGATCAGGTCAAACGTTAGCCTTACAAAACGTAAGATCAATTAAAATATAAAACTATAATTTAATCCTGAAAGTATTAGCCAAATTTTTTTTTTTTAAAAAAAATATATATTATTGTTTCACAGAGAGAGAAAGAGAGAGAGAGATGGCGCAGCTACTTAACCAAACTTTGGGTGAGGATCTTTGTACGATGGAAGACGCTTTTTGTTCTTCTATCATCTATATTATACATTTTTCTAGATCTGATTATTAGAATCATTTACATTTTTCTAGATCTGATTATTAGAATCATTTACATTGTTCTAGATCTGATTATTAGAATCATTTACATTGTTCTAGATCTGATTATTAGAATCATTTACATTGTTCTAGATCTGATTATTAGAATCATTTACATTGTTCTAGATCTGATTATTAGAATCATTTACATTGTTCTAGATCTGATTATTAGAATCATTTACATTGTTCTAGATCTGATTATTAGAATCATTTACATTGTTCTAGATCTGATTATTAGAATCATTTACATTGTTCTAGATCTGATTATTAGAATCATTTACATTGTTCTAGATCTGATTATTAGAATCATTTACATTGTTCTAGATCTGATTATTAGAATCATTTACATTGTTCTAGATCTGATTATTAGAATCATTTACATTGTTCTAGATCTGATTATTAGAATCATTTACATTGTTCTAGATCTGATTATTAGAATCATTTACATTGTTCTAGATCTGATTATTAGAATCATTTACATTTTTCTAGATCTGATTATTAGAATCATTTACATTGTTCTAGATCTGATTATTAGAATCATTTACATTGTTCTAGATCTGATTATTAGAATCATTTACATTGTTCTAGATCTGATTATTAGAATCATTTACATTGTTCTAGATCTGATTATTAGAATCATTTACATTTTTCTAGATCTGATTATTAGAATCATTTACATTGTTCTAGATCTGATTATTAGAATCATTTACATTGTTCTAGATCTGATTATTAGAATCATTTACATTTTTCTAGATCTGATTATTAGAATCATTTACATTGTTCTAGATCTGATTATTAGAATCATTTACATTGTTCTAGATCTGATTATTAGAATCATTTACATTGTTCTAGATCTGATTATTAGAATCATTTACATTGTTCTAGATCTGATTATTAGAATCATTTACATTTTTCTAGATCTGATTATTAGAATCATTTACATTGTTCTAGATCTGATTATTAGAATCATTTACATTTTTCTAGATCTGATTATTAGAATCATTTACATTTTTCTAGATCTGATTATTAGAATCATTTACATTGTTCTAGATCTGATTATTAGGATCATTTACATTTTTCTAGATCTGATTTTTAGGATCATTTACATTGTTCTAGATCTGATTATTAGGATCATTTACATTGTTCTAGATCTGATTATTAGGATCATTTACATTGTTCTAGATCTGATTATTAGAATCATTTACATTGTTCTAGATCTGATTATTAGAATCATTTACATTTTTCTAGATCTGATTATTAGAATCATTTACATTGTTCTAGATCTGATTATTAGAATCATTTACATTGTTCTAGATCTGATTATTAGAATCATTTACATTTTTCTAGATCTGATTATTAGAATCATTTACATTGTTCTAGATCTGATTATTAGAATCATTTACATTTTTCTAGATCTGATTATTAGAATCATTTACATTTTTCTAGATCTGATTATTAGAATCATTTACATTGTTCTAGATCTGATTATTAGAATCATTTACATTGTTCTAGATCTGATTATTAGAATCATTTACATTGTTCTAGATCTGAGTATTAGAATCATTTACATTGTTCTAGATCTGATTATTAGAATCATTTACATTGTTCTAGATCTGATTATTAGAATCATTTACATTTTTCTAGATCTGATTATTAGAATCATTTACATTGTTCTAGATCTGATTATTAGAATCATTTACATTGTTCTAGATCTGATTATTAGAATCATTTACATTGTTCTAGATCTGATTATTAGAATCATTTACATTTTTCTAGATCTGATTATTAGAATCATTTACATTTTTCTAGATCTGATTATTAGAATCATTTACATTTTTCTAATTTTCAAAGGATTAAATATTCTTGTCTTGCATGTCACATTTCCTTGTCGCTTTTGGCACGTAGTTCCATCAACTCGGTAGCTAGCAAAAAATGAAGTATCAAGTTCATATCTTCTTTAGTTTTTATATTAATGTTAAATCCCAATGCAATTCATCGTCATTACTATGTAATCAATACTTCCTGTGCTTTCTATTTAATAAACTCTGGCAATATACTCAGCACTTTTCCTTGAACTCTTGACTATAATAGAAAAGCACGGCAAATAAAAACGTGATCAATCAATATTTTAGACTACCAGGCATGGTCAGCTTGTAGTAGTAATACCAACTTCGGCCCAAATCGGTTCTGATGGTTTTGTGTCTACAAATAAGCTTATTTCCAATTTATTCTTGACAGAGCTTCAACGGGATTCTTGTGTGCTGGATTGTATATAATTGTATGACCCACTTAATGGACAGGTCACAATGATTAGATGACAGTGTGATTCAATTTCTCAAAGTCATTTGACTCGTAATGGGCATATTTATATAGAATCTCTAATCCTTTCTAGAATCTCTAATCCTTTGTCTTTATGATTGATTGAAAGAGTCCAGAGGATAAACAATTATATTTGCATGTGCATGTGTGTAAATATCAGAGGTTGCAGAATTGAAATTCATTCAATATGAAATATAATTACACTAACATTGATTGAGCATTAAGCATTGATGAAGGATTGCTATATGGATTTAACTTTTTAGACCGGATTTCATGATGACGTAAGTTCAAAGCAAGTTATCACGGTTTGATTCAAAGCTTTGACGTTCATTTGTATTGTCCGTATCAATGTGTTACACTTCTTTCAATCGACATTGGTTTATGGTTCATTTTACGCATTGATGGGATATTTAACATTCCCACAGAATTAATTTGTGGATATTGAATCGTTGGGAGTCTTTTATAATAACATACATATTATCATAGAGTTTCATACTTGCAGAAATTAATAACTTATGCCGGTTCAGTTATGTTCGTTTTTGTGCACTCCAGTAATTGCTGAAATGTTTATTTTATTTGCATTTCGCCCACATGCTCCGCGTATAGTATGCTCTTGTGTACGTTTGCTTGTATCACACAGATGGTTAAGCGCACAGTTACATTTATAAAGGTCCTGGACTCAACCTCTAGTCTAACCTCGCTTTTTGCCCACCCCAGATATTTTGTTGCATTATATTTTTCAATATGTTTGATCAGTAGACCGAAAAAAAGATTGTCTTGCGAGGTTGTTTGATAGGTATACTTGCACATATCTTTAACAAGCACTGAAAGGTAGAGTATTATACATTATATTTGCCACAGAGGACATCTGTCAGAAAGCTAATATGGTAGGGGAGACAGTCAGAGTTACGTGTAGAAAAGACCAGGTTTCAGGTCCCCTTTGCCATCTAGGTAAAATTGATGTTTATTACAGTTTTTGATTAGCATTAGTGATGTTTGGTCATCGTGTCATCCCAGGTATCTTTCAGCACTTGTGTTTACATCACAGATTTCAGACAATGGAAAGTTTCCCAGTTTTCTTTCGTTTCTCATTTGATAGTAAACATTTGAATGCCAGTGATTACGACTGTCTCTATCAATGGCATACCTAACATGCCTATTTTCTTAGGAGACACTTGCAGGAGAAACATTCAAGGAGGGGAGGTACCTGAACCAAGAGTTGAGGAAATTAAAAAGACGTATTGTAAAGTATCCTACAACGTTAGTCCTAACTGTGCAATAACTGACTGTCTATACAGTTTTTTCTTTTGTCCAAGTTGAATTTTATTTGCACCATTGATAAAAAAAACGGTGAATATCTTAGCTCATTTTCGTCCAAATTATGTTCATAGCGCTGTTTTACTTGAAACTTTTCACCCAACCCCCTGTTTCAAACGCCTTCTTTCAAACCAAGAAGAGATATGAATCTGATAGTAATTCGTGAGCACTTTATCTCAATCAGTTGATCAATATTTTTGCAATATATTGAGGTATATTGTGGTCGTTGCGCTTGCTATTTGTAACGTTTAATTGATTTACGTGAATTTCTGATAGGGGGTAGAGACAAAATAATAAAAATAATGATTATTACTACAGCTATAATTAAGACAAATCCAACATGAGGTACAGACAAAATAATAAAAATAATGATTATTACAACAGCTATAATTAAGACGAAACCAACATGATTATTACAACAGCCATAATTAAGACGAATCCAATATGAGGTACAGACAAAATAATAAAAATGATGATTATTACAACAGCTATAAGTAAGACGAAACCAACATGATTGCTGGAATTTGTCTTGAGTTGCCAAGAACAATTTCATTTTAAGATGAAGGTTATGCAGCCGGAATGGTACACGATGGCCCCATAGGGATATACGGACATTCATGGTTAATGGTACACAATGGACCAATAGGAATATACAGATATTCAGGGTTAATTGTACACAATGGACACATAGGGATATACGGACATTCATGGTTAATTGTACACAATGGACCCATAGGGATATACGGACATTCATGGTTAATTGTACACAATGGACCCATAGGGATATACAGACATTCAGGGTTAATGGTACACAATGGACCCATAGGGTTATACAGATCTTCAGGGTTAATGGTACACAATGGACACATAGGGATATACGGACATTCATGGTTAATGGTACACGATGGACCCATAGGTATATACAGACATTCAGGGTTAATGGTACACAATGGACCCATAGGGATATACGGACATTGGTACACAATGGACCCATAGGAATATACAGACATTCAGGGTTAATGGTACACAATGGACCCATAGGAATATAGAGATCTTCAGAGTTAATGGTACACGATGGACCCATAGGAATATACAGATATTCAGGGCTAATGGTACACAATGGACCCATAAGGATATACAGATCTTCAGGGTTAATTGTACACAATGGACCCATAGGGATATACGGACATTCATGGTTAATGGTACACGATGGCCCCATAGGGATATACAGACATTCAGGGTTAATTGTACACGATGGACCCATAGGGATATACAGATATTCAGGGTTAATGTTACACGATGGACCCATAGGGATATACAGATATTCAAGGTTAATGGTACATAATGGACCCATAGGGATATACAGATCTTCAGAGTTAATGGTACACAATGGACCCATAGGGATATACAGATCTTCAGGGTTAATGGTACACAATGGACCCATAAGGATATACAGATCTTCAGGGTTAATGGTACACAATGGACCCATAAGGATATACAGATCTTCAGGGTTAATGGCACACAATGGACCCATAGGGATATACAGACATTCAGGGTTAATGGTACACAATGGACCCATAGGGATATACGGACATTCATGGTTAATGGTACACAATGGACCCATAGGAATATACAGACATTCAGGGTTAATTGTACACAATGGACACATAGGGATATACGGACATTCATGGTTAATTGTACACAATGGACCCATAGGGATATACGGACATTCATGGTTAATTGTACACAATGGACCCATAGGGATATACAGACATTCAGGGTTAATGGTACACAATGGACCCATAGGGTCATACAGATCTTCAGGGTTAATGGTACACAATGGACACATATGGATATACGGACATTCATGGTTAATGGTACACGATGGACCCATAGGAATATACAGACATTCAGGGTTAATGGTACACGATGGACCCATAGGGATATACAGACATTCAGGGTTAATTGTACACAATGGACCCATAGGGATATACGGACATTCAGGGTTAATGGTACACGATGGCCCCATAGGGATATACAGATATTCAGGGTTAATTGTACACGATGGACCCATAGGGATATACAGATATTCAGGGTTAATGGTACACGATGGACCCATAGGGATATACAGATATTCAGGGTTAATGGCACATAATGGACCCATAGGGATATACAGATCTTCAGAGTTGATGGTACACAATGGACCCATAGGGATATACAGATCTTCAGGGTTAATGGTACACAATGGACCCATAAGGATATACAGATCTTCAGGGTTAATGGTACACAATGGACCCATAGGGATATACAGATCTTCAGGGTTAATTGTACACAATGGACCCATAGGGATATACAGATCTTCAGGGTTAATGGTACACGATGGACCCATAGGAATATACAGATATTCAGGGCTAATGGTACACAATGGACCCATATGAATATACAGACATTCAGGGTTAATGGTACACGATGGACCCATAGGGATATACAGACATTCAGAGTTAATGGTACACAATGGACCCATAGGGATATACAGATCATCAGGGTTAATTGTACACAATGGCCCCATAGGGATATACAGACATTCAGGGCTAATGGTACACGCTGAACCTATAGGGATATACAGATCTTCAGGATTAATTGTACACAATGGACCCATAGGGATATACAGACATTCAGAGTTAATTGTACACAATGGACACATAGGGATATACGGACATTCAGGGTTCATGGTACACAATGGACCCATGGGGATATACAGACATTTAGGGCTAATGGTACACGCTGAACCTATAGGGATATACAGATCTTCAGGATTAATTGTACACAATGGACCCATTGGGATATACAGACATTCAGAGTTAATTGTACACAATGAACACATAGGGATATGCGGACATTCAGGGTTCATGGTTCACAATGGACCCATAGGGATATACAGACATTCAGGGCTAATGGTACACAATGGACCCATAGGGATATACGGACATTCAGGGTTAATTGTACACGATGGCACCATCGGGATATACAGACAATCAGGGTTAATTGTACACAATGAACCCATTGGGATATACAGACCTTCAGGGTTAATGATACACAATGGACCCATAGGAATATACAGACATTCAGGGTTAATTGTACACGATGGACCCATAGGGATATACAGACATTCAGGTTTAATGGTAAACAATGGACCCATAGGGATGTACGGACATTCAGGGTTAATTGTACACAATGGACCCATAGGGATATACAGATCTTCAGGGTTAATGGTACACAATGGACCCATAGTGATATACAGATCTTCAGGGTTAATGGTACACGATGGACCCACAGGGATATACAGACATTCAGGGTTCATGGTACACAATGGACCCATAGGGATATATAGACATTCAGGGTTAATGGTACACAATGGACCCATAGGGAGATACAGACATTCAGGGTTAATGTTACACAATGGACCCATAGGGATATTCAGACATTCAGGGTTAATGGTACACAATGGACCCATAGGGATATACAGTCATTCAGGGTTAATGGTACACAATGGACCCATAGGGATATTCAGACATTCAGGGTTAATGGTACACAATGGACCCATAGGGATATACAGATCTTCAGGGTTAATGCTACACAATGGACCCATAGGGATATACATACATTCAGGGTTAATGGTACACAGTGGACCCGTAGGGATATACAGACATTCAGGGTTAATGGTACACAATGGACCCATAGGGATATACAGACATTCAGGGTTAATGGTACACAATGGACCCATAGGGATATACAGACATTCAGGGTTCATGGTACACAATGGACCCATAGGGATGTACAGACATTCAGGGTTCATGGTACACAATTTACCCATAGGGATATACAGACATTCAGGGTTCATGGTACACAATGGACCCATAGGGATATACAGATACTTAGTGTTATGTAGCGAAAGTGTTGTACAAGATGAGTCATAGTGATATAATAATGATGAGGGATATATTAATATCAAGCTCCGGCTACTTAACCCTATATATATATATATATATATATATATATATATATATATATATATATATATATATATAATGAAGGTATATACTAATATTGAGAGTTATGCAGCCGTAGTGGCACACTATGGGCAATAGTGATGCACTAATTTTGAAGGTAATGTAGCCGTAGTAGGAATGCACTAATATTGACGGTTATATACAAACACTGAGGGTTATGTAGCTGTAGAGATACACGTTGGGTTACGGGGTTGTACTAATATTGAGTGCTATGTAGCCAGAGTGGTACACGATGGGCAATAATGATGGTGTAATAATATTGAGGACTATGTAACAGTAGTGGTGCATGATGGGCAATAAGTATGGCGTACTAATATTGAGGGCTATGTACAGTAGTGGTGCAAAATGGGCAATAAGGATGGTGTACTAATATTGAGGGCTATGTAGCCAGAGTGGTACACGATGGACAATAAGGATGGTGTACTAATATTGAGGGCCATGTAGAAAGTGGTACACGATGGGCAATAATGATGGTGTACTAATATTGAGGGCGATGTAGCCAGAGTGGTACACGATGGGCAATAAGGATGGTGTACTAATATTGAGGGCTATGAAACAGTTGTGGTGAACGATGGGCAATAAGTATGCTGTACTAATATTGAGGACTATGGAACAGTAGTGTTGCATGATGGGCAATACGGACGGTGTACTAATATTGAGGACTATGCAAATGTAGTGGTGCACGATCGGTAATAAGGATGGTTTACTAATACTGAGGGCTATTTAACGGTAGTGGTACACGATGGGCCATAGGGATATAAAATACTGAGGTTTATGTAATGTTACGACTCTAAGTATTAAAATAATCTAACAGAAAGAAAGTGAAATCAACAAATCAGGTAAAAATCAACAAGCAATTTATTTCTAGATAATTAAAATGAAAATCTAAAGACACAGTAATGTGAATTAAAATCCAAATAATCCGATAATCCTAAGTATCCTAATCACAAGTCCTAAATATAGAATGTTCCTAATGAATTTAAGTATTCTTGAAGGTGCTGATGTGCCAATAATATTTAATGTCATGATGTGCCAGTAGTCTTTAATGTGCTTATGTGCCAAAATGAAGTACTCCAGAATATCTTTGAATAAGTTCACATAAATCCGAAAATCATCAATTCAAAATCCAAAATCCAAAAGTCTATGAGCACTTTTATAATCCAATGAATATTTTAAATAATTCCTCTCTCTGAATTTGGAATGATTTTTCACAACTGTAATGACTCTTTATAGACTGATGGTAATGTCGAAAGTGAAATCTGTCTACTCTATAAAGATTGGTCACATGACAGAATTTTCGAGAAAATTATATGGTGTATGTGACTTCTAATACACAACTCTAATGGAAATTCTAGTTTTATCTGTAAACAAATTTCAACCCTGACCTCAAATTAAATAAACAACTTGTTTGCCAAAACCGTCCTTGAACTCAAATACTAAGTAAACAGCCTAATTCAAGGACACTGGCTAAACATGTAAATCTTATACATAGCATTAAGGTTTGAGCAAATATGAATGTCAAGACACATTTAAAATTTCCTAAAATATTTATAATATTATATAAACATCATACATAACAGTAATTGTGGTGGTAAACGATGTGTAAAAGGTTATCAGGTGAAAATGTAATTCCTGTGAGCTTGATTTGTAGATGTAGTGAAAACAATTGATCCAATAAATTACCATATATTATGAATTTGATTAAATAAATAAGGTGCACATATTGCTGCATATTAGCTCGGTGCATTACCTTTTTTAAACTCCATTATTATAGCCAAACTGGGATTATTACTTATCGGCTCCTCTCTTAAGTTTAAATTAAATAGTATAATTATTTTTAACACCGATTTCCCTGTTATATATTCCTCTTCATTCTTCTTTCTATTCTTTCTCCTCCTTCTCCTTATTCTGTACCAGTTTTCTTTCTAACTTTAATTAATAAGGCGTAATTATTACAATTAATTAGTAACGAGTAATATTTACAATTAGAGAGCAGTGGGAAACAGATTGAGTATGCATTTTTAAAGATATATATATATATATATATATATATATATATATATATATATATATATATATATATATATATATATATATATACATGCAAACAAAATTATTAAGTGTTAAAAGGTCACTATCAGATTCCTGTGAGGAATTAACAGACATCCTGTTAGTCACGATTGTGACATAATGAGAATGTATTAAAGGCGATATTTGTAACGAATCAGTACTATATTTAATCCCCAAACCCAATTACGATGAACACCGTATTGACAATGATCGTTGTGAGGAACAAGGACTTGTAATAAATTTCAATGACAGCTATTCCGACGTATCCTGAAATAGAACCGCTCACTTACGTACGTCATCGATTTCCTAGATCGTTATCTGTCTGCAATCGTCGTTTCTTAGCTTTATTACCGTATATTATCGCGTATAAGTCGGGTCCAAATGCAAACAACATAGACCCTGATCTGCCGTCGCATAATGCGCCGGCAGATCAGGGTCTATGTTGTTTGTTCTACTGATTAGTCCTTACAAACTGCATTGACCAAGATCTGCCGGCGCATTATGCTACGGCAGATCAGGGTCTATGCAGTTTGCACTTGATATCACATTTTAAGCGAATACATAAGGTAGTATTATAGAAATACCCCTTCTGGTTGTTAAATACAAGATATATATTTCCAGATGATTTGCAAACATCAAAATACTTAGTATACTCCGTTCCGATTTCCGGTTGCAATGAAAATACACAAATAACGCATAGATACTTTTAAAATATATTTTGTTGTGAAAAATATACAGAAAAAAGACAAGGAAATGCACTTCTGTTCATGGCTTCTACGGATTCCATATTGATGGTATCGACGAGTAAACAATTATAAAATAGTATTATTTTAATATGTATTTAGAAAATGTATTCCTTTGCTTTATGTCTTTTTCACGCTGAAGATGAAATATGCTCCACGTATTTGTTTTATTTCGAAAAGATTGTTCAATTCTTGGCAAAACAAACGGAAATTTCTCAGAATTGCAAACGTTTTCACTGACACTGATCCATACATAGACTCTTAGTACGCACGAATCGTGTTATCTAGGCGTGAAATAGTACGGTATGATGACAAGCAGTACGTGGTACCTAACTTATATCAAGTTATATCTTCATTGTTGACCGTAATAGATGTTGTAATGCATTTCGATTCAGCTGGTTTGGTTTGAAATTTTACTTCACAACAACACAAGTAGGTCATTTAGTGCTGATGCAATCTGAGTAAAGTGCCTTGCCCAAGGAAGCATTAATGTAGTCGACCCGGGCTGATCCGATGGTAGGATTCGAACCCACCCCCTTCCGGTCTCGAGTCTAGCATGTCATGAGGATACCCGTTGGCTCAGTGGCTTGCTAGTCTTTAATAAGGTTTAAGGGTTGATCTTGGTCTGTGTTTATTACTTAATACTTTTTCAAAAGCGTCTTGGAGACTGTGATGCCCACCGTCTGTCCTTCTTTCTGTCCACTGCAGCGTCTTTTTTCAACCAGTCAGTGGAATTTCATCAAACTTAATACTTTATTTGACCATGGCTGAATTTCACCACGAGAAATCGATCTGAAATATAAGTTTCAAATCCATCAATGTGACTGGCTAAAATTTAAGTCAGACTTGAAACTGACCAATCCGATCTTCTAAGTCAAGATTTAAAATAAGATTGTGTTGGTGAATCTGAGGCCTTGTTGTATATATAACAAACTGCGAGAGGTATAATTTGTTGGTTCATCCACCTCCTAATTTCTTGAGGGTAGGGTCAATTGTCCAATGTAGTACAATTTCATTTACAGTGACTTTTTTATACATTTGTTTAAGAACGTATGTATGTAGTAAAAGCTGAAAGATATAATATATCCAGCGGACTTCAGGTTATGATTGAAGGCATGGTGTGGATGGGAGTTGTTGTAAGGGTGGTTGTTGTTAGGGTAGAGTGTGTCTGTCTGTCTGTGTGTATTTTTAGATGTAAAGGATTTACCATGACGTGTCATCAACGTTGCTCTAGTTCCATGTTCAGTAAACTAATATGATATACACGTGATAAACAAAAGGTCTCAGCGGCATTTATTAGTGTTAGAGACACATTTTGATAACCTAATTCAAATTTTTTATTTGTCCGATTGCCTTGTTACTTGTGGACCCTCCTTCTATATCTAAAGGAAAACACCAGCTTATTCACATGACACTAGCTTATTCATATGACACTAACTTATTCATATGACACTAGCTTATTCATATGACAGTAGCTTATTCATATGACACTAGCTCATTCATATGACATGAGCTTATTCATATGACACTAGCTTATTCATATGACACTAGCTTATTCATATGACATGAGCTTATTCATATGACACTAGCTTATTCATATGACACTAGCTTATTCATATCAGGCTGATTGAGATTTACCGCAAAAAAATGTGTAATGTTTTGGCAGTTATGACTGATTACGGATTTATATATAAAACAAAAGTCCAAAAAGACAAGATGTATGTGACTTTGTTTGTATTCAGTTTTATTAATATCGATGTTTGATTGTCCAACTTGCGAACTGATTGAAAAAACGTTTTACACGTTAGTTAATAATAATTTATATCATAAATATGCACTCTTTTTTGCGTCGCGGATAAAAATCAACACAAAATCGTGGATGCATTAGCAGTGTATTGGTATTAACCATAAAGAACACGATCCAGTAGAGCAAAAACGTTAAAGGCCGGACGTATTCAAAATAACTGTATATTCATTATAGGCGCTGTTGGAAACGTGATGTTGCAATTCAATCCCTATTCAGTACAATTAATATTAACAGTTTACGTTGAATATAAAAGTGGCATTGCAAGAAATGTAACGCTGAACAATTTTTAACAATCTAAATTTTTGATTGATCGCTTTGGCATAAAAAAGCATCTGCTGTTTGTATGCACGTCAACAGTTAATAGACGTTAGATGATGTTTGTAATCCCGGTGCAATGAAACTCAGTGTTTGCATAATAATAACATTAGCGTTCCAAGGGAAGCATTTGTAGGTGTGCATAACATGCATTTGTAGGTGTGCATAACATGCATTTGTAGGTGTGCATAACATGCATTTGTAGGTGTGCATAACATGCATTTCAGTTGCTTGATTTCCAATGGCGAATTGCTGGACAAAATTACTGTCCAGTTAAAGTATATTTGACCATACCAGAAACCAACCCAACCACCCCCACCAAAAAGAAAAACCATTTGCACATTCATCAGCCTACCTCCAAAGTTTTCCTTTTCTCTCCTTCCCATCTCTTTCTTATTGTCATCATATAAGAGTACAGAAGACGGTTTAGTAACCAATAAACGTCAATTGATCTTAAAACTCTTTGCAAAGATCTAATTGAGCTCGAACATTCACACTCTTATGGATGTGATTACAATGAGCTGGAACATTCACACTCTGATGGGTGTGATTACAATGAGCTGGAACATTCACACTCTGATGGGTGTGATTACAATGAGCTGGAACATTCACACTCTCATGGATGTGATTACATTGAGCTGGAACATTCACACTCTGAAAGATGTAATTACAATGAGCTGGAACATTCACATTCTCATGGATGTGATTACAATAAGAAAGGAACATTCACACTCTCATGGATGTGATTACAATGAGCTCGAACAGTCACACTCTGATGGGTGTGATTACAATGAGCTGGAACATTCATACTCCTATGGACGGGATTAAATTGAGCTGGAACATTCATACTCTCATGGATGTGATTAAAATGAGCTCGAACAGTCACACTCTGTTGGATATCATTAAAATTTGATGGAATATATACACTCTTATGGATGTGATTTAATTGAGCTGGAACAGTCACACTCTGATGGGTGTGATTACAATGAGCTGGAACATTCACACTCTGATGGGTGTGATTATAATGAGATCGTCATGAAATCACTACACACTCTTATGGATGTGATTACGATGAGCTCGAACAGTCACACTCTCATGGATGTGATTACAATGAGCTGGAACATTCACACTCTGATGGGTGTGATTACAATGCGCTGGAACATTCACACTCTCATGGATGTGATTACAATGAGCTAGAACATTACACTCTGATGGGTGTAATTACAATGAGCTGGAACATTCACATTCTCATGGATGTGATTGCAATAAGAAAGGAACATTCGCACTCTCATGGATGTGATTACAATCAGCTGGAACATTCACACTTTGATGGGTGTGACTAAAATGAGCTGGAACATTCACACTCTGATGGATGTAATTACAATGAGCTGGAACATTCACACTTTGATGGGTGTGATTAAAATGAGCTGGAACATTCACACTTTGATGGATGTAATTACAATGAGTTGGAACATTCACACTCTGATGGGTGTGATTAAAATGAGCTGGAACATTCACACTCTGATGGGTGTGATTAAAATGAGCTGGAACATTCACACTCTCATGGATGTGATTACAATGAGCTGGAACATTCACACTCTCATTTGCGTAATTTCAATGAGCTGGAACATTCACATTCTCATGGATGTGATTACCATAAGAAAGGAACATTTACACTCTCATGGATGTGATTACAATGAGCTGGAACATTCACACTCTGATGGGTGTGATTACAATGCGCTGGAACATTCACACTCTCATGGATGTGATTACAATGAGCTAGAACATTCACACTCTGATGGGTGTAATTACAATGAGCTGGAACATTCACATTCTCATGGGTGTGATTGCAATAAGAAAGGAACATTCGCACTCTCATGGATGTGATTACAATCAGCTGGAACATTCACACTCTGATGGGTGTGATTACAATGAGCTGGAACAGTCACACTCTGATGGATGTGATTACAATGAGCTGCAACATCCACACTCTCATGGATGTGATTACAATGAGCTGGAACATTCACACTCTGATGGATGTAATTACAATGAGCTGGAACAGTCACACTCTGATGGGTATGATTACAATGAGATTCGCGTGAAATTACTTCACATATCAGTAACACAATAAAATGAGTGGAGGATATCTTCATAGTATTTTATATCATATTTGTTAATACGTTTTTAATTGATTAGTATATTTATGTACCTATTAATGTATGTATTTCAACGTAAAATACAAGGCCATAAATAAATACACATATTCTTTGTATCTTCGGACTACTAAATGATGGATTGAGATTAATTTCTATACAAAGCATAATTTAAAAACTACCTAAGCCAACTTTGGATAAAAATATATTTATGGCGAATTATTTTTTACGACACTTTGTTCCCTCTTAGACCCGTGCAACAGAACCGTCCTTTGGCAAAATCATTCTTTGCTTTCAGCTATAGTTGACCTTTTGTTGTCAATGGTATGACTGGTTTGCTGAAAGTGTGTTCTTGTATGTGACTAAAATGTTATGTTCATTCAGTAAAATACATTTTACAATTTGTACAAAAGTTAAATTTAATTAGGCTAATGTGAGATATAATTTCTCGAGGAAACTTTGAAAATAAATAAAATATGTATCATGTATCCCGTCTCCCCTTCATCTAGACTACTCTCTTAGATATAAAGAGCAATATTGATTATCAGACTAAGGATGTTGGCCAGTGACAAGTTCATGTTTATCTTGCAACTCATGATGTCCTAATCAATTTTTACGCCAGATTTATGAGGTCCTTCATTATAGCTTTATAGTGTAGCGCTAGGAACTATGGGGCTATTGGATGATTTAATAACGATATCATTCTGCTGTTTAATAATAAAATGAAAGATCTAAATACAGCCATCTCTGGGAGGCGCGAAAACTAATCCAAACGTAGTTGCTGAAAGGAGATTTATTTGTTCAATAACTTTGCTGATGAGACCTTGAAATAACAGTTGTTTGACATAGGAGATCGCTTAATGCAGGTGACCTTTGCGACATATTCCACAATACGAACGTATTACGACATATTTCACTATTCGAACGTATTACGACATATTTCACTATACGAACGTACTATGAAATAACATTATTCAAAATATTGCAGTTAAGAAAACAAAACTTATACAAAACCTCAAAAATTTATAAGACATGTAAATTTACGACCTGCCAAATCGGCTCCAATATATTAGTGCTTCCCATCACAATCACGATCTTCCTAACAAGTAATGTAAATAGAAGCTGAAGATTTCAGTCAGTAACATACAAATTTCCTGCTGTATAAAGGGAGAGGAATATATAATCTTCAACAGTGAAAGCTGAAGGAGTTTTTATATTCATAATAAAATTATTTAATGCCTTGTAATAATAGGGCATAATTTTCTATCATCTCCCATGTAATTATTTATACTTTGGAACACATATTTTGCAAAGGCTACTAAAAAAGCCACTTAGACGAATGTCTTCTTTTTATTAGATTTTCTTTACTCTTAGCAATTAAAAAGTATCAATTTAGCAACAACAACAACAACAACAACAAAAAAGAACTAATTACTATGACATTTTACAAGTGGTTATCTTTAAGTAAAAATGAGTGTACCAATAAATCTAGGGGGGAATGTATTCTATCTCTTCTACCATTATTTTTACAAGATAGATGTTTCTGCATTGAAAACGTACCCATATAGTCTATCTTCGCCGTTGTTGACTATATCTAAGTTTACCTCAGTGCAACAAATGCAATAACATAATCTCACCAATTAATTCATTTTATGTTTCTGGTCACACGTTTCGAATAAAAAATACTGGTACCTACATTTAAAAAATAAATTAATCACTTTTCTACGTTTTAATTATGTTGGTATTAAAGGTAATTTTAACACACTAATGACTATATCATGACGAGGAACTACGAGCTAAGTGCCTTTCCTACGGAAACATGTAAAATGACCCAATATAAATAGCCTACATCCTTTGCTATCGAGATATCGTTGTTTCCGTTCTATTTAGCTTTTAATCCACGTTGAAGAATGTCAGAATGGCATCTAAACTTGTGAATGGGGAAGATGCGGTAAAAAAATTAAAAAAAACCACAACAACCTTAGCTCATAATTTCCTTCTCCATAATTCTTCGAACTGATGTTTACTGTTCTTTACATTTTTTTAAGGGGCCCCGGGTGGCCGTATGGTCTAAGGCGCTCACCTTTACAGGTCACTCACACATCTCACCTCTGTCTGCGTGAGTTCGAGTCTAGGCTCGATCAACGTGGGTATGTGAGAAAGCTTGCCAGTAGCTTCCCGTGGGTCGGTGATTCTTCCCGGGGTCTTCACGGGTTCTTCCACCACCAACTATACAGGCCACCATGTATATCGTGTGCTGATAAATGGCTTTAAACCCCACAAAACCAAATCAACATCTTTTAATTTTTTTAGCTCTTAAGCATACCACCTAACAGACAAAATGAATTTGTTTTGTAATTTTGGAAACAAGCAGTTGATCAATATATTGACAGTCTCTTGGATTACATTGTAATACATGCAGATATCTTCTTATCAGTATAATCACAGGATGCATTAACCCAATATTTCATTTGTTCTCATGTTTCAAACAAAAAAACCAATCGAATTGTTCAAAGCCCAAGGAAATAATTTGAAAGTACTTTTTGCTATGTTTATCGTTTGTCAGAATTACAAGAAATATTTTTGAGAAAATAAAATTGATGACAGTCGATATAAATAACAGTCTAAATGGAAATCTCTCTTTAATCAACACGAATAGTTTCACGCCTCCTTTGTTGCCGAGTAACGATGGCAGTTAGAACGAAGGTGCAACGACTGGAGTGCAAACCGAAGGCCATCTGGATATACAAATATCACCACAAAATGCACGATGATCATTTTAACAATGGAATTCTCGACATTTTTATTCGTAGTTATGATAAAAGCAATTATATAAAAAAGTCTATTCAAATAATGAACGGGCGTCTAGAATACTAATTGCCATTTCCTTTGCAAATAATGAACGGGCGTCTAGAATACTAACTGTCATTGCCTTTGCAAATAATGAACGGGCGATTAGAATACTAATTGCCATTGCCTTTGAACGGGCGTCTAGAATACTAATTGCCATTGCCTTTGAACGGGCGTCTAGAATACTAATTGCCATTGCCTTTGCAAATAATGAACGGGCGTCTAGAATACTAATTGCCATTGCCTTTGAGTATATTTATTTGATGACGTGTACTCAAAAATAAAAAATAAATGATTAGTTGTCGGATATTTTGGTTTCCGAAAATAATACGCCACAGTTTATTCAGCATCATTTCTCCCTGTGTCAGGTAAACGTCTCCTTTTATGAACATCATCATTTTCTTTCATGTTATTATTTTTCTTCATATTCATGTTCTTATGAATCTGGGTCTGATAATATGTAAGCGATCGCTTTCAACAGTTATGGCAAATCAGGACACGTACATTAGGTAATGTAATACAATGTTTCAATTAATAAAGAAAATTCCTCTCTAGAAGCGGAGCTTCGCAAACATCAGCAGACACCTTATTTAACGCAATCATTTGACTAAATGCCTGGTTTGGTTTGGATTATTTTTATTTTTTTTTATTTTTTTTTTGCGGTATAGCAACACAAGTAGGTTATCACTTATTGAGCAATTGGAGTAAAGTGCCTTGCCCAAGAACGCACTACGGTAGCAAACTCGGCTGATCCAATGGTAGGATTTGAACCCGCACCCTTTCGGTCTCGAGTCCGGATCGCTAACCACTGATTCTGCGCGGCTCCCGCCTCCATTGTTCACCTCTTACTACATGCAGAAGAACGTATTTGGCATAGTCTACATCACTGGGCCCGAGGGCGATCTAGATGCAATGGCATATAATTTCGATAGCGGTATATGAACTATATATTTAATTAGTTCTGAAACATTATGCCGACAGCAACTGAAATAGGACATACTGTCGAGTGTTCCATCGACCCGTTCATTTCCGTTAAATGTTAGAAACTAGAGTCCAATATTGTTAAATGTAGACGAGCACATGTCCATTTTAAAAGAAGATAGAATGTCCTGATAATTAGCGAGTCTTCCCCGTCTCTGATGGATCATTGCCATTATACTACATAAATGGCCCTGTTATCACTTTTTTCTGAGAGATTGCCCCGTTTCTGACTGATCATTGCCATTACACTACACTAAATGTTATCACTTTTTTAAAGAAATCACAAACAATAAAGCTAACAGCTCTAATAAACTTCGCTGGAACAACTTCCATACAACTGACATCGACGACTAAATACAAATAAAATATCAATATTTATACTTTGCAAATATGATTGACATCTTTGATTAATACCTTTTTCAATTTTCAACTTTTTCAGTCGAGGTTTGAAAATGCTTTTGGTTTACCTGCCTGAGGATAATACTGTAACACACACAGGGGTTCCTCTGCCGAGCGAATCAAACACCTGCGTGAGGTCGGGTTGGAAGTCCCTTGTTTTCCCCTATTTCCAAGAACTTCCCGACAACATTCGTTGTCAACTGGAAATTCTCGTAACGCGCCCAGACTATAATAGTTACAATTTTTATCTAATCAATCAATAAATGACCACAATATCACAACTACAACTTCACATTTGCATGGCTTTTCTTCATATTTGCACGGCTTTTCCTTGTTAGCATTGCCGTGGCATGAAACACATAACACAATTCAAATCCCCAATATTTTAGGTACAGATAGGATAAGCTCTCAAAATAATTCTTTTACTAAAGTTTTATTTGTCATTATTAACCAATTATGGACCACCAAACCCGTATATTCTCTATTGTATCTGAACCCATTTCTAGACTGGTACACAGTTGTCCTTACGAAACCAGTCCATGCCACTGCAAAGTCTCTTAACAACTGTAAGTATGACGTCTGTTCCTAGAAATTGGCTAATTACTCGGTCTGGGAAATATTTTCCCAACACTGACTTCCCATAATCAAACAACTAATCGGTACAATCTAACGAACCTATAAATGGAGACGTAAATACAAATGGAACATACCCAAATTTATTACATTACGATATAGAAGTCACTTTTCCGTCGGTGGGAACGGCAGCGTCAACAATGTTAAAGTTTTGCGTTAAAGGTTGTGAAAGTCACATATCATCTACATCGTTTTCTGCATTCAATTGAAACTAGGGAAAGTATAACTATCACTGTAAAGTTTATGGCGTGATACGCAGGTAGATCTTGTCTTACCACTCTCACCTGCTTAGGTTGAAAGCTTGTTGCATCATGGTGAACAATTTTAAAGTCTTGCAGTAAAGTTTTTAAAAAACACATATCTACTTCATCAGTTGTTGTATTCAACTGACAAGCATGCGGACGCTGGTTAGAGGTTTGTTTCTGCGGAAATATTGTTACTTCTGGCTTAGATTTCACAACATTACATAAATCTGGACCAAACTTAACTCATAAATCCAGAAATCTGATTGGACGAAATTGAAGTCATATTTAATTTCATCAATGAAATATCGTAAGTACAAACTTAAATCTTAAGACATGTTGGTGAAACTGATGCCGGATATTACTTAAGAAGGATAGGATGAAGCACGTAATTTGACAATGCTCCGAAGACTAGTGTGCATTCCTGATGTGAAGACGTTTATCATTAATAATTAGTATTGTCTATATTTTCAACCCGACCAGCCAAGCTTTGCAACCCTTACACATAGCTGGATGATATTTGGAAGGTGAATTGCCTATTACACGTAGGTGTGTCTTCTAAAGGTGTCGTCTTGTCAGGTTCAATTTTGACGCAGTTATTACTCATTTCTATCGATTTTAAATCGCTTCCACAGTAGGTCCTTGAAAGTATCATATCTCAGGAACTATTTTATATATTCTAATGAAGTTTGGTGTGTATGTTGTCTCCTAGACCCAGACGCGCCTCGACTGAGTTTTGCTTGTATTGATTAAACTTGGAAGTAGTTTGATTTCAAACATTTCACGTTATCATTTAGGAGAGTTATGGCACCTAAATGCCCATTTTCTTTTAATATTGATTTCCCAATACAAGTTCATCTGTTTAAGGCACTACGGAGTCAATTGTTGTGAGCGGAACCGTTTCTGAGACACCCATCCATAATTGCTTTAGTTTTGCTAATTTTAAGATGAATTAGAACTTTTACATTTTCTCATTTCTGAACGAAACATACTATAAATACTCGTTGATAATAAACACCGTCTCAATGTTAGTTTAATATCATTAGTATCATTGACTAATTCCAGTCTTCATAGTCACAGAAAGAGAAGCCACTGGCGATCAGTTCTTAGATAACTATACCGTATATTTGCACTAAACATGGAGAAATGATTCACAAGTGTAATAATAATAATCAGATATATGGGGTTGTATTTAAGCTAAGCACTGATGAAATCTTGTAGACAAGCACGCAAAGGCGTATGCTAGCACACAAATTATTGTAATAAATTTGAGTATGTTCCATTTGTATTTACTTCTCCATTTATAGGGTCGTTAGATTTTAGTGATTAGTGGTTTGATTTTGGGAAGTCGGTGTTGGGAAAATATTTCCCAGCCCGAGTAATAAGCAATTTCTAAGAACAGACGTCATATTTACAGTTTTTAAGACACTTTTCAATGACACGGACTGGTTTCGTAGTTTCAGATGGGGTCAGAGTAGCATAAGTGGGCATGGAGCCAAGTAGTTCCTATCTTAATTCAGAGGTGTTGATTGATTGTGCCTTTCGGTGGGAGATATTCGTGACAAGAACTACTGTTTGTTTTGTGCCATGGAATAATTGGGAAGAGGTCATCCCTTTGTTTGGAGATGCCTTGCATTGTAGCAGTTGGTGGAAGTGCACTTGCGAAACGTGGTTCAGACTGTTGTTTTTATTGACCCAGGGATGGAATTGGAAAATAGTTCCCTGCATTGGGTGTTTGAATTGTTTTGTGCTTCATGCCACGGCATGCTAACAAGGACAAGCGATTCAATTGTGAAGTTATAGTTGTGACATTGTGGTCATTCATTTATCGATTAGAGAAAAATTGTTTCTAGTCTTGGCGCGTTACAAGAACTTCCAGTTGACAGCTAATGTTGTCGGGAAGTTCTTGGAAATAGGGGAAAACAAGGGACTTCCAACTCGACCTCACGCAGGTGTTTGATTCGCTCGGTAGAGGAACCCCTGTGCGTGTTACATTATCAATTAGAGATTAATTAAATATTTATTCGTTTATGTCATCCTATGTCACCATCCGGTAACGGAAATCCTTTAGTCATATAATGTTTATGACAAGAAATCTTGAAATCACAACTTAGGTTGATGTGACTCGGTTGTCTACATATCCAAATTGCAATTATTGGTCGACCAGGATTTATTGCGGTTTGTCTAAGTTCCCAATGAATAGAAACTAGTTTTTATCTCTATTTCTTTATGAATCTTACTAATGTCAAGCTTTGGGTAATTTCACTAAAAGTGTTTACTCTTGCACAATGTACTCAAACCTGGCAGGAATCGTAGGCACTATCAGAAGTAGATTGTGACATTAATTCGCGTGTTTTACATAAATACAAATCTTGATTTTCGTGTGTATAACATACTACAAAACTGACATACTTTTGAATTTTGATAACAGTTAATGTCCCAGAAGAGTTGTATAAAACTCAGTCAGCCAGAGATAACTGTAGAAAATCTCGATTCCTAATTCTACCGGGCTTTGTAAAATTGATAGATTTGATTTGTACAGACAAAATCATGACAAGCAAATTGGACGTTATTTTCTGGCTAAACATTATCATCGATATGCATTGAAAGGGGTTATAGATCCCTGGCGGTGACAATGACGTCGAAGAAAATTTTATATTTGCATCAAAAACTCGATTGGAATACTTGTTGCAAGGCTTTCTGCTGATGCAACTATCTCCATTTACTACCATCTTAAGAAAACAAGTTGGTCCAATTACAGCACGTCTAACGATATGGGCCTTACATTCTCATCCTTTTTTGAAGACAGTCGGGATTTTCTCTGCATATTTATGAAACAATTCAACATAAAACTAAACACTTCTTTTGCATGGATTAAAGAACGGTATAATTTACGTCGATCCTTTATTTTACCACAGTGAGGCGATTTATCGTCTAAACTGGCGTGTGAATTATTATCGGTTCAGCTGTTATTTGTATGCTCTTGTCCTTAATTGATTTAGTCTCTAATACAATGTCATATACAGCTAAGATTACAGATAGAAAGAGCCAAATGCCACGCCATTCGTCCAATATGTTTGCACTAGGCAAGGACGAATGTGTTAGTGTGTCTTCAGTAGTACTTGGACAACAATGTTGATTGAAAGCACAGCTTATACTTTATAGGAGACAGCTATTACTAATCGAAGTATCGCTCTTTATTTCATCGCAATAATATCACCCATTTATATTCTACAAAAATATTGCTCCGTTCGAGTTGTAATATTAAACAAATATTATGGTGAAACGATCCAGCGATGTTACGATGCATCGATAATTTTGCAGCTTTGATACACACATCAATACTATAGGTGGAGAATCGATTCAAAGCGATATTTACTTTTTAAAGTTACTTTTAATCTTAATCGTCCATGAATAATTTTAGTCATTTGCCTCTTTATTCTTTACGTATATCGATATGTATCGAATCATAGATTGTGTATCAGGATATGTATATATACGTGGCATAAGCATATCGTTTCAATTCCTAACAATTATTCTCATCACTGATTAATTATCCTGGATTGAGTAACGTCCACAGGTTGTTTTGAGCAACGATTCGTGTTCTACATGTAACCAATCTGAGATATGTAAAGACCATGAACTTCTATACTGATGCTTCCTCTGGCATGCTTTTGTTATCATTTGCTTGCTTTTACTTACAATTGTTTGGTTTTCATGTTAATTAGTGGCAAACAGGTAAACCAAAATGATCTCCCATTACGTAAACACAATTGCAGTTACATCAGCAACAGTCTATTTGTAGGATCATAATTGTTTCTTTTGTATGGGTGTCTGAGTTCAATGCATAAACATGCACCGTGACAACACTTAAAGCCACTCGACTTCTTGCTGTAGCTTCCCAATCCCTTGACTAATAGTTTATGGAGAAAAATATTTACCCTAATTTGGAACCAGAATTTCATTTGACTGGTTTACTGATTTGTTTGTGTGTCATTTTGAAATAACAGTCTTAGTTATTTTTAGACAGGACTAGAAGTTTCTAGAAGAACAGTTTAAATAATGTTGCATGTTATAACATAATATTATTATGAAGAGTGTTACAGAACACATTTCTGTAAACGTACAACAACGTATCGTCAGCAACGTCCAATAACGTATCATCAACAACGTACAATAACGAATCGTCAACAACCTAAAATAACATATCGTCAACAACGTACAATGACGTGTTGTCAATAACGTACAATAACGTATCGTGAACAACTTTGTTGGCAGAAATCACCACAATCTCAAAGTTACCGGAACGTCATCATTGACTTGTTAGAGTTTCTGAGATTGGAGACGTGGAATTCGTGGATATCGCCTACGAGAATATGCTATATAGGTATCTATCGTACAGTGTGTACAAGTCTATATCTAACTGTATAGATGTACTGTTGTAGTAGATGTATATACCAATACCTTTTCGAAACCTTGTAAATGTATTGTTGACTTCACGGCGATTTAATGGCACCTTTGATTTGTTTTTCATAAATTTGCTTTTCACAGCTCTCGTAGTGCTCTAAAATTCTATATTTGTTAAAGAAACGTCTCTTTTCTTCACTGTGATCCATTTGCATCTTCGCATTTCCACACAATAGTTCACATGTATTCATTGCCTTGAGTGATATAGGCTTGTCTTAAATAGCTTAAAAAATACTGTACAATATGTATATGTTATTAACTGTACAATATGTATATGTTATTAACTGTACAATATGTATATGTTATTAACTGTACAAGATGTATATGTTATTAACTGTACAATATGTTTATGTTATTAACTTTACAAGATTTATATGTTATTAACTGTACAATATGTTTATGTTATTAACTGTACAATAAGTATATGTTATTAACTGTACAAGATGTATATGTTATTAACAGCGTATTGAACAATATAGGCTCGAGATCGTGTGGTGCAGAATGCCCGAAATTGAGAGGGCATTGTAAGCCACATGAACCAGGGTCCAATATTTGTAAACCTCAGTTAGTAACCTTTGTATTATACACTTAAAAACAAGCATATTAATCATTTTGTTATGTTACAGAAATAACACAATTGAAACAAAAATGTATGTCAACGTTTTATTTAACATTTTATATGTCGTTCATTCAGCGAATGAAATACGAACACCGCGTAGTTACAACACGCTACTTTACTGCTATGGAAGCGCGAGTATACATGGCGCGATTGTCAGTCAGTAGTGAAGGAAACTAAGTTCTTTTTTTGAAAAAGGATGGAATGTCCTGTAGCCAAAGAAACACAATGAAATATTGATATTAGGAACAAAGACGCAATACATCGATGAAAATTAAAGAAAAGATGAGCCAGAAAAAAATCCGTCTTAGGTTATCGTTGTGATCGTCTCGGTGTTGCTGTCATAGTGGCTGGTAAATTTGAAAGTGTAGTGTGCATCATGATTGTTGCCAGGGTATTGTGGTGGATCGGTCATAAATAATACCTTAAAATGAATATAGATTCATTTTGGAGTTGCTTGTGTTTAATTAAATTCCTAGTACAGGATAAAATAATGATATTTAGATGGAAGACAAATTGTTCACTGGTACACTGTATCAAAATTCAGCTCTACACTGACTCTCGCTCTCGCTCTCTCTCTCTCTCTCTCTCTCTCTCTTGTTTATAAACACTCTTAGACGCACTGAATCTAACTTTTATAAGTCACAATTCGTTTTGAATTTAATCCACACTGTAAAGCTACAAATACTTAGAAATGGTAACAGTGGGGGTATGTAATAAATATAAATCCGTGTTTTGTTCCGAGTCGGGGATAAGAACTCGTTTGATATGGTTTATGAATACGTCTCGGGCTAATCTGCCTTTGACGTATCCCTATGCCACATGAAACTTGTTGTTTCCACTGACTCAGAACAAAATATTTATGTTGTTTTGTGTATGTATTAAATAGCCATGATGCTGTATGAGATAGGCTTGTTTTACATAACTCTAACGCTGTATGAGATAGACTTGTTTTACGTAGCTCTAACGCTGTATGAGATAGACTTGTTTTACGTAGCTCTAACGCTGTATGAGATAGACTTGTTTTACATAGCTCTAATGCTGTATGAGATAGGCTTTTTTACATAGCTCAATTACTGTATGAGATAGACTTGTTTTACATAGCTCTAATGCTGTATAAGATAGGCTTGTTTTACATAGCTCTAATGCTGTATGAGATGGGGTTTTTTACATAGCTTTAATACTGTATAAGATAGGCTTTTTTACATAGCTCTAATGCTGTATGAGATGGGCTTTTTTACATAGCTTTAATGCTGTATGAGATAGACTTGTTTTACATAGCTCAATTACTATATGAGATAGACTTGTTTTACATAGCTCAAATGCTGTATGAGATAGGCTTGTTTTCCATAGCTTAAATAATGTACTTTATGCGTCAGTTCTCACTGTATTCCATCTAAAATTATGTGTGCATATCTGTTACCCTTGATATGATTTTGAAACAATACACAGTGCTTGTCAATGCATGAGATGCACATCAGCGAGAGTCTAATAGAATAACATTAATAATTGCGATTCAATTAAGCGGAGGCAGTTGCCTTTTAATCTGCATATTTATCTAACGTCGTTGATTCTTTCTCATCATGATCGATCGGAGAGTTCAGAGACTAAATAACTCAATCTACATATGCATGTGTGTAAATATGAGTGGCAGTTGAGTGAAATCTTCCTTTAGTACAGGTCATAATTACAATAATATCTATGAACTATTGAACAGCCGTACAGGATTAGTCTATGGATATGCTGTTTATGGCAGGATTTCATAATGACGTAGGTTTAAAGAAGAGGGTTCGGCATGAGTAAATGTATTTGCCTTCATTTGTGTGCCACTTTTCTTTAACTTGAAGATATCTTATATTGTGTGTGTGTGTGCGGGAGGGGGGAGGGTTGACACTTAATCTATTACAATTGCCAACCTAGTCTCTCGGACATGTCTCGATTGTTCAGATTGCCAGCCTAGTCGCTAGGACATGTCTTTATTGTCTTGATTGCCTGCATATTTGCTAGGACATGTCTCAAATTTGCAGATTGCTAGCCTAGTCGCTAGAACATGTCTCGGTTGTTCTGATTGCCAGCGTAGTTGCTAGGACATGTCCCGATTGTTCAGATTGTCAATCTAGTCGCTAGGACATGTCTTGATTATTCATATTGTCAGCCTAGTCGCTAGGACATGTCTCGATTGTACGGTCGCGCATATTCACCATTCCCTCTCCCCGCTTCATACATACATATCAACACAATCGTCACCACCACACCACCACCATCCAACCTGTGACAATCAGGTAAACCATTATGTATGTTATATTCTTTCATATATATCAAAGAAGATGTGCCTTCTCTAAAGGAGGTTATTGGATGTATACTACATAATTTAATGATTACACCTTACATATTAGCCGGTTAAACACTTCCAATTATATTTTAATATGTTTCACTTTTGATGGCAAAAAGTTAACAAACATGCGATGCTAATTATTTCATCAGTTGCGTATTGATATTGTCCGTTGTCCAGAGAGTATGGTGCAGAAAGGAATGTACATGGAGACGTACTTATTGAGAAGGAAAATAATAGCGAGAAGAGTAAGTGTGTTGCCGTATGCACTGGTTTTCCCTGTTATATCAAAGCAGGAAAGAATTAACATACATAAAGAAAGTTCTGCCATATGTATTAGTTTTTTCCAGTTATATCAAAGCAGGAAAGAAGGCCGCGGGTGGCCGAGTGGTCTAAGGCGCTCGCCTTAACAAACCATTGACATCTCACCTCTGTCCTCGTGGGTTCGAGTTTCCGGCTTTGCCAACGTGGGTATGTGAGATAGCTTGCCAGTAGCTTCCCGTGGGTCGGTGGTTCTTCCAGGGGTTTTCTCGGGTTCTTCCTCCACCAAATATACTGGTCGCCATGTATAGTCTATCATGTGCTGAAAAATTGCGTTATACCTATAACAACCAACCAAATCAAAGCAGGAAAGAATTAACAAATACATAAAGAGAGTTCATATTTACATTTGGATGATGAGATCCCTAACCTTATTAATTGCACTGCTGTACTTATATCTTATTATACAGCTGTTAATTGCACTGCTGTACTTTACTTTCCACCTACATGTATATATTTGTTGATATCTTATTATACAGCTGATAGAAATCCCATTCTTCTCGATTTTTTGTTTTAGCACTTTGTTGATCAATATTTTTTACAATTTCTTGGGCTACATGCTAGTACATGCAGATATTCTCTTATCAAGACTTATTCTCAATTTATTAACAAATATAAAGCGAATTTTGTCATGATGCCTAAGTATATTCTATGCTAAGGTATGTTCGACTCTTGTCTTCATTGTCAGAATTAAGAGATATATTTTCTATGAAATATTCACAGAATATTTCAATAATCATAATTTCTATAGGTTTAATTAAGACCAATCGTTCACCTACACGGATGCTGTGAAGTCCCTTTAGTTACTAAGTAACGCTTAATCGAGAATCATGTGACTGGAGTGGCACCTGATGGGTTACCTTTTCATACTAGCATTACCCTAATGATACCGTTGCTTTGGCAAAAAGAATTAGACAGACTATTTCCAGCAACGATAGTTTCTATAGATTTAATTAAGATCAGTCCTTAACCAACACAGATGCTGTGAAGTCCCTTTAGTTGCCAAGTAACACTTATCCGAGGGTCATGCGACTGTAGCGGCACCTGATGGGCTGTCTGTGTATATTAGCATTACCCTAAATATACTGCTGTTTTGACTAAAAATAAATTATTTCAATTTGGATTCTTATTTATGCAGAAAAACCAATCAACAAATAACTAATCTTCTTGTATTGGTGCATATAGAATCGATGTCTAGAATGCTATTCATCATATTATTCAGTGTGTTATTTGAAAACATGTTTTCAGGAATGAAACTGTGATACTATAACTTCTTTATTGGGTATATATATATATATATATATATATATATATATATATATATATATATATATATATATATATATATATAGGCTTAGAATACATTACGGCAGTGGTTCTTTTTCAGCATAATTTCTTCCTGTCATTCCATTTTCTGCTTCCTTTTCTTCTTTTTCTTATTCTTATTTTTCTTGCTCTTCTTCTCCTGCCGCCCGTTAGTCACAGTTTAGAGTGATTTATAAGCACGTTAGTCACATTTTAGGGTGATTTATAAGCCCGTTAGTCATATTTTAAGGTGATTTATAAGCCTGTTAGTCACATTTTAGGGTGATTTATAAGCCCGTTAGTCACATTTTAGGATGATTTATAAGCCCGTTGCTCACATTTTAGGGTGATTTATAAGCCTGTTAGTCACATTTTAGGGTGATTTATAAGCCCGTTATTCACATTGTAAATTACACTATATATTCATAATAGAGATAGAAGCCAGAGCAACTATTGGCACATTTGTGTTCTGACCCTTTTTCACTGCCCCACTCTCCACGGGGCCTCATTTAGGATTTGAAGTCTTCGCTGTCATATAGTCTTCAAACATACAAAATATCATCTTCCAACCGTAATGATAGAGTTCCATTAGAATGAAGAGTCCATATTACCTTCTATAATCTGACCTTTTTCTCCACATCCTCCTCTTATCCAGGATCCCAAAACTTTCGTTGTCATTGACCCATTTTCGTATCCAATAAAAACTCCTTCACTCAGTTGTTGTAGATGGTGCTTGGTTCACAGAACTGACTGACCGACGGAATGGACGGATGGACGCACGGAAGACCAGACCAGTCATAATATATCCGCAAAAGTACGAATACAACCCCCCCCCCCCCCCCCCCCCCCGCCAAGAGAAAAGAAAAAGCAACAAAAGAAAGAAACGTAGAACAAGTCTCAGTTTAGTATACGTTGGTCATATCGCTCACAGAATTTACACTAAAAGAGATAACTGTTTAGTTGACAATGAGCCATGAATTCCGTTATTTCCGAAATCTTTATCCTGACGCTGTTTTACATAGAATTTCTCGTTTGCGTACTTCATTGTCCGTTCGGCTGCAATATATGTCTACATTTAGTGTTTGATATTGCTATATTAAAGCCTTAACTTGTCATTATTCATTGACAATACTAATGGCCCGATAATTAGTAACGATGACTACTGTATGATGTCCCATTCCCTATTAAAGTCCATAGCTGATTACTGTATGATGCCGCATTCCCTATGAAAGTCCATGGCTGACTACTGTATGATGTCCCATTCCCTATGAAAGTCCATAGCTGACTACTGTATGATGTCCCATTCCCCATGAAAGTCCATAGCTGACTACTGTATGATGTCCCATTCCCCATGAAAGTCCATAGCTGACTACTGTATGATGTCCCATTCCCCATGAAAGTTCATAACTGACTTCTGTATGATGTCCCATTCCCCATGAAAGTCCATAGCTGATCATCCTTTTTAATATTGTGTCACTAATTCACCCGATAGTGAGGCTGAGAAAGATTGCATACAAATGATATAGAAGGCTGAATAATAATACAATTACAAGATATATACTTTTTACACATGATCATATTAATACAATTACAAGATATATAATTTCTACACATGATCATATTAATACAATTACAAGATATATAATTTCTACACATGATCATATTTTTACAATTACAAGATATATAATTTCTACACATGATCATACTAATACAATTACAAGATATATAATTTTTACACATGATCATATATCCATGATAATGTAAATTATTTCCTTTTAGGTTCTTGTTCACATGTGCTTTTTTGGATAACTTTATCAAGAAATACTCTCTCCCGTTATTTGAAACATTCTTTTAAAACATGTTCAGCGATCTATTTTTGCTACATGGAGTGTTCTATATGGCACGGATGCTTTCGTTTTGAATAGGTATGAGTCATATTAAGTATGTATTTCATTGTCTCTGGTGTGAAAGACAACTGAGCAATGGAAGCTAGACTAGCGAAAACAGGGTGGTCATGATCGCGTTTTTGTTTATTTGCGATGGCTTTAGCAGACTTTAATGTATTTCGAATCAATTGATTGTACTTCTTATCAAGGTTTAAATCTCAACTTAGTAGGGAATGTCATAGGATGTTAAAGTTACTCGGTTCCAATATTTGTTGTTGTTTTCTAGCTTGTATTTGAAATGTTTATTTGATCTACAGGATTTGATTCAAGTGCATCACGACTACAGGACTTGATTCAAGTGCGTCACATCTACGTGACTCGATTAAAGTGCATAACAGTTACATGACTTATATACTGTTGAAAACAGAACTAGTTATGATAGCGGGTTTTATGGAACATATATATATTATCTCGGCACTGATACATAGCATAATATATCTTGGTTCGATCATTTAAAGGTCACCTTCAAGGTTTGGTCTACTTAGAAATATTTATATGATTCGAATTGGACGCAAGTCAATGGTGGGGCATTATCATTTGTAGGAATTTCAGGGACATTTATGTCAAAGGAATCACATACACACGCACACACACACACACACACGCACAGACACACAGACATATATATATATATATATATATATATATATATATATATCGAGATGGTATAGGGTTGGTGCTTACAGGAAAGGCGATGGGTGCCGTAACCCGCGGACCTGGGTTCGAATCTCCGAAGAGTACGAATTAAAATTCTCTAACCTGTATAATAATATTATTTATTCGTATTTAAAAATGACATTAATGTTTTCAACCATTTTCCTGTTGTATCTAGGGATAGCACTTTCCGTTCTGTTTAGTGTATATTTGTAATTCTCTCTCTCTCTTTCTCTCTCTCTCTCTCTCTCTCTCTCTCTCTCTCTCTCTATATATATATAGATATATATATATATATATATATATATATATATAGATATATATATATACAAAGTCCGTATTTTGTTTTAATTAACAAAGTCTTTTGAGTTTCCGTACGTTTGGGCTAATTCGCCTTCATCAGTGGATTCTAAATGTAAACAACTAGAAGGTGACGTCATGTAACGTCACCTTCCAGTTGTTTACATTCAGGAACCACTGATGAAGGCAAATTAGCCGAAACGTGTATATATATATATATATATATATATATATATATATATATATATATATATATATATATATATATATATATATGTGTGTGTGTGTGTGTGTGTGTGTGTGTGTGTGTGTGTGTGTGTGTGTGTGTGTGTGTGACGTATCGGTAAGATTGATGTACGTCCTACATGTAAATACTATACTTTTCTCTCTGTGTCTTTGTGGTACGTTTTTGAAACATCTACCAGCCGAATATTATATTTTCTTACCCTTCAGAAAGTCAGCTCCATTTATGGGTATGAAATCAACTAACGATGAAAAGGCAGACATATATAGATACAGGGAAGCTAACACACACATTGACCTAGAGGAAAACTTGTTTTGATTTAGAATGGAGAGAATTTAAACATGCCTGGTAGCGATGCATTGCTGCTTGTTTGTGAACTCGCGTAGGACTTATTTTAGCTTCACTGTCGTTTGACACCTTATTACCATAATTGATCTAGTCCCTAATTCAATATCATAGTCAGCTAATGTTATCATAGTCAGCTAATGTTATTGGAGGGCAGCAGCCAAATGTCCTGTTATAAAGAAAGCATTCTTGCATAAGAGATGGGATCTTAACCTATCGTATCATAAGCAAATACTTCAAAAGACAAGATGATTTTTTACGTATTTTTAGCTCGGTGTAGTATCACAAGTACTATAACAAAAAATTGCGGTTAACAAATTAAGATCATTGCCTTTTCTCAAAATTATTGCATTGGTAATTGATTCCATAAAGAGCTGATCTGTAATAAGTTTGATATTTTATGGCTATATATATATATGGCAATATTTCCTCAATATATGTCCAGTCATACTGACTGAAATTACGTCCGCATTTTGGATTGCAGCTCAAACAGATTACTTTCAAATGATGCATGTTGTCGCACGCGAATGTGATATAATGTATGTTTCCTAATAGCTACTTTGAAAGACGTAGTATTACAGTCAGATATTTTGCTTTCTTGTCTAAGCTGAATTGAACCTTCCGCTGAAGATCTTTTTCTCTCCCTACTTCATTAGCTATTTCATTTTCATTTTTATTAAAATTGGTTGATGACATTTTAAGTATGATAGTGCTTGTTAAATATAAGTTTAGCCAATATATTTGCTAAAACTCAGCCCATCATTTTCTTAGATACTGAGGTTCAAAGTTCCTGCATAATTCAACTCAAATGCGGTCTTATGTCTAAGGTGTGTGCATTTAATTAGGTCTTATAATCAAATACTGCTGACGTCATTGATCAGTTCTTAGGTGTTGCAGACATATGGATGAAAGGCGGTAGGATAAATTATTGGCTTCCCTTCTAAGAAGGTGCAAACCGTTGGATACGATTACTGCATAGTCCTTGCATATTTTTTGCAAAGTCCTTGCAAATTAAAACAGCACTCTCAACGAAAACCAGAAACAAATTCTTTAAAGAGGCAATAGCTGTAATCATGGTTATTGAATAAATGTGCAATTTCGACCCAAAAAATAATAAATGGTTTATCATGGTTATTAAACTAATGTGTAAACAAATGCACGTGTTCATGCGAACAAGTAAGCAACACATTTTGCCACTTCGCTGTTGCTTTCGGTTGCAATCTTCTGTTTATAGCATTTCAACGACCCATTTAATGGCTCCACTGTATTATATGCTCTTCTGATTATTTCTATTGTTTCCGTTGCATTATTTTTCTTTTTCCTTCAAACCGGGAATATCGTCAAGTTTATTTACGAGTCAATTGATCAATAGCGGAAATGCTAACTTCTCAGACGTGTCATCGGAAAAAGGGATGAGTAAACCAGTACTTTTTACATGTACAGTCCGAAGAAAGATTTTAAAGAATTTTAATCCAGTACTTTCTTTTAAAACGTCAACTTTAAAAAGTCATAGCTTTTTATCAGCAAGTGAATGATACCTTTTGTTATATCAAAATTTGCAGTTAACGTCTCGTGAACAATACCCGTTTGTATCAGCCCAATTGAAAGCCATTTATGCGATCAATGCGCCATGTCGTTTCTGTTTTTCTATAGTCCACGCACATTTATGGAGTAAGAAACAGACGGAAAAGTTTGGTGCTTCTTGTTTTAACTTTCTCTACCATAGACTGATTCTTAAATAGTTTAAAAAAAATCGTTGTCATCAATGTAGAACTAGATTTTCAGTTCTATATTTAGAACGATCTGTCAAACTTAGGATTTAAAATGACAGATCAATTTGCAGAGATCCGATAACAAATTGAGCGATTATAGATAAAAATGAAAGCGTATGATCGAAAAGAGAAATGAGTATTTTAAAGAGCATTGAAGATCACTTATAAAAAAATCTTAGGAATGACATAACATTAAAATTGAAAATTTAATAAATAATTGCAGTAATCTAACCTTTGTGATTAATAAAATGCACGGTGTACCTTTGCTGAATGTTTCCTATTATACAAAACTGTTTTATCTATACACAATAAATATTTACATAATGATTGTCCATTTTTTGTTTCAATTTTGATATAAACGCCGTTTTTGGAAAGCAGCTAATCTGCATTTAAATGGACTCATATTTGTGTTTTCCAACAGGGTAAGTTTACACTGAAGCGATTTAACACGATTTTGCTGACCGCCCATGTCACACTTTTAATCTGATGACAACAATATTCGCCAGAAAGGCGAAACCATTTTCTTCGTTTTAAAAGCTTCATTCTATTTTATTTATTTTTCCATCTATTATTGGTCTGTTTATCTATGTTTTCATTTTTCAATAAATGTGCACGCTATTTAGTGCGACACAGAAACAGAATGTAAGACTACCATTTGTAATTGGAATGAGCATTGTTTCATAACCACGAGAAATCTCATTTATTCAGTCATCTTTCTTCATCTATTCACCTCGATCAACTTAAAACTGGATAAAATTCCTCTAAATGACTCCATAGACTGCAGGTTGTATAAAGTCATCAAATCAAAGCGTCAGTCTCGTAGCAACCGAACTCCGTCTTCAGAAAATAAAGTGACGATCATTTTTGTAATGAATAGGAGCTAGAAATGCCAGACCGTATAGGTCCTAACAAGAATGCAATTAATTTTGTTTCCGTTTGTATAAGATCAAGTGTGTCTTCGTTGCAAAAATACGTACATTCCCAGACTTTTAATTGATCCTTAAATCATATGTCGCTACCGTACCGTCGTGTGTTTATGCACAAGCACTTGAGTTCCAATAACATTGCCTCTGCTTTTCACCACTTTCATTGATTCCTTTTAGCCTTTGTTGACTAGATGGTTAATTCGAAGTCGTCTTTACGCATACAAATCGTTTCTAGTTTGGGTGCAATACTTATTGTTTAAAGCGTTAATACAACTAAAGGTATTTAGTAAATGTTCCATTCATCAAACTGATTACAAAAGAATTCTTGCAATAGTGGGGGTAGTGTTACTTATCAAGGTAGTATTTCTTCTAATGTTTGCATATCTTTCTACTGGTTTTGTTCGAAATACAACTGTCCCATTTACTATATATTCGAAATACAACTGTCCCATTTACTATATATTCGTAATACAACTGTCCCATTTACTATATATTCGAAATATAACTATCTCATTTACTCTATATTCGAAATATAACTGTCCCATTTACTATATATTCGAAATATAACTGTCTCATTTACTATATATTCGAAATATAACTGTCCCATTTACTATATATTCGAAACATCATTGTTTCATATACTATATATTCTATCATTATATATTTGCTGGAGTGAAATCCATTGTAAAAGTGTTCACACTTTGTGTTGTGCATCTTGATGTATGCATGGGGAACAGAAAAGAAGAGACATAAAAAAGAGGAGAGAAAAGATAAAGCATTGTGACAGAAAAAAAGAAGAAAAAAAAGACAAATTATAACACAAACATTAAATAAATTATTCAAATTATGGTTATAAAAAAGCATAAACACAGGAGAAGATCAAAAAGATGTAGTCAACGCACCAATGAGTCCGGCAATGTACCACCATTTGTTAGTACATAATCGTACCACTGTTGTCCTTACACAAGCGTCAATCGCAGTTTCTGGTCATGGTCTAGTATTTCATATATTAACTGGATACATCTATTAGTCCTATAACTGAGACCACGGCATTATTTCTTTAATTCCTCCACACTTTACTACCATCAACCTGCTTGTCTAAATATTGCCATCTTCTCTTGTTTGAGTATAAATATGTTCCTCCAGGTAATATCTTTTTTTCTATAAAGTTAATTGCTATAAATCCTGAAAATTTGCCTGAAGGAAACGAAAAGTAAATATTTTATGCTCGCTTTAATGCTCTGATTACATAACTCATTTTTAAATTACATTGGTGAACCGTGCTTAGATGATGCACGTTTATAATTTCTTTATTATAGTTTCAAAAGGAGACATCGACGTCTTACTTGTGCCAGTTTCTTTAATAAATTATTGCCGGCGGTAAGTAATCAGCGCGATGTTCCTGGTATGTTTTGTTTTGTTTGTTTTGGTTTGGTTTTTTTGGGGGGTGGGGTGGGGGGTTTTTTAATTGCAAGGCGCATACAGTGATCAAAAGTATATATATTTTAAATTGTAATGTCTTCGTCAAGATTTAGATCTTTGTTAGATGCAATCATACATGCTGGAAGATTTTAAATGGATGTAAAATACAAAATTGTGAAATCAGATTGTATGGCTGTGACTTGTATTTAAGTCCAATAATCACATTTGTCATCATTGCTTAAAATGGAAGCATTCGCGTCTATTCATCAATTTATTTTTATTTTATTTTTATTTTATTTTTTCCTTTTTAAAGAAATGATGCTTTATTAGTCTGTATTTGTCACAGCATAGATAGTCATGGTTAAATAAAAAATAAACTGTTAATATCCTTAGTACTCAATTATTTTAGAATATTATATATCTGAGCTGAAGGTGGGTGTTTATTCCCGTAAAAGTCGTTCGTGTCATTGGTAATAGTGACAGCTGCCTTCAAAACTGTCGGTGCCAATTATTAGAAAAGAATGGCCTAGGTCGGACTGAGTGGTCCATATAATTTCAACAACTGTAAATTTAGAAGGAGGAGAGATACTGTAGAGTATAAATGACACACTGGACATCAATGTTGAGTAGGTAGATTTGTAGGTTGTATATTTTGTAATATTACACTTGAATGCTGTTGGGTTGAAAGTCCTTCATACAATGAGACTCTGTTTTCTTCAAAATACAGAATTTCTAATTTCTATAAAAAAAAAGAGGCAAGTTAATTCCAAAGAAAAATGTTTCGATGTAGAGGCGTAGGAAAGGAGTGCTAAAAACGTGTGTAATTTTAAACACAGTGTTGCTGTTTGTACAATTTAAATTTTGTATCACCTAAGCTCAAAGCAATGGAGGTAATTTCAAAATCGTGCAATCATATTTTAGCCACTGTATATGCTTTTTTTATTAACATCTAAGGACCATTTCTATTACAACCTTTCCGCGATATCACATCGCTTCACACCACATCAATTCTAACGGTATTTACTATATACAGAAATGTTAGGATTAGAAAGAAGCATTTTTCATATATAGTGTATTCTACAACCGTTTGATACATTTTATTTACTTTTGTGTATTCGGTAACTATAACTCTACAATTTAAATTTGAATATTAACCAAAAATCGCATATTCGATCACCGCAGAACGACTATTGAACACTTTGGGGTAAGAAAATAAATAAAAGAAAAACAGTGCTTCAAGCGATTTAAATATTTAATTTCCCTTTGTGAATATTTCCCTTGATTTACATTTCTAAAACCTATATGTATGTCCATGTTGAAATCCACCCGTGTCTAAGAACAAGCTGCAATTTTGAGAATTTTGTCCTCCAACAAGCCGGTCTTAATGTCTGTCACACTTGATCGAGAAGTCTCATTCAACACGTTACACTATATCACGAAACTTTGAATCGATCACGAGCAGCTTCTGTGGTTGTGGACATGACGTTAAGTCTTCCTGCATATTGTTCATTTCATTATGCCAAGGTTTTTGTGGTTATAGAAGCAATCGCAGAGCTGGAGCGCCGGTATTGGATCTTTTGCTATATTAAAGTTTGTGCATGTTGGTGTACCTTTTTCATCAGTGTATCATGGCATTGTCCATTTTCATGAATCAGAGACAGACGTCAGTCATGTTACGGAATGAAATGTTACTCATTGTCTGTCTATGATACAAATGATCTTAACTGGCATGTATGGCTTCAATTTGTCATAGCATTTTCATTTTGTCATACCCAAAGGCAGAGGGTATATCTATTACTGCTGTTATTGGAAAACTTTTCATATTCTTTGGAACTGATCCTGCCATATCGCAGCGAATGTTGCACTTGAGTTTAAGATAGGGTTTATAATATTCGGATTTTATTGAGTGAATCTATTTCGATGCAACTCAAGTTTATATTAAACCTACTAACCCACTCATAGGATTATAGCAATTGATAGGGTTTTTGCTTGAATCTAAATGGAATTTTGTTCGATATTGAACCGAGCTGAATGACATCGTGATATAATTGTTATGTATTTGATTGGTACTGGTCCAGGCTGGAGACACGGACATCGTGATATAATTGTTATGTATTTGGTTGGTACTGGTCCAGGCTGGAGACACGGACGACTGCTATGTATTACAAAAAGGTGAAATTCTGGAGTTTATATTCAAAGTGGAGTTGCCTTCGGAAAATATATTGGACTAAGTAAGGTACGTCTGTCTGCAGAAATTTCTATATGCATCATAGAAAAGTTCGTGTCCTAAATTATGATATGGAGGAAATGCAAACATTCGATCAGGATTATACGCCGGAGGAAAACGATGGATTTTTAACAGAACAAGAAATGGCCGACATGTCCAAACAAATGAGACAATTCCATCGGCAGGACAGTTTTGGATGCCGTAGGAAGTGCGTGGTACGTCTTGAGGGAGCGAAATATACTATAGGTAAGGTAGATAAAGCTTTTCAGCCATCAATCAATTTTACCTCATCAATGTATTGACGTTTGGTAGGGAGGGGGCTGAATGTGATACATGCATTTACAGCGTCAATGTAGTTTTTACTATCTACATCCATTTTCCGTAACACTGGAATTATTGATATTGACATCTCTTGCAGAACTTGATACATATAGACTTGATATTTGAAACTGTAACGCTACACAATTTAAACTATTGTACAATGGCTGAAGTGAAGTATTTGTTTATCTCCAATTCCATATATCTTTCGAGTTTTTAATCCTGGCATTTGCATGCACTTCGAAGGATACAATACATCAATAGCAGTCAGCTGATTGATGAATAGTACAAATATGACCCACTGAAACAATGACGTGCTGATTCTTTACCAGTTTGTGACAGGTTGCTGAACTTTTTTTCAAGACGCCTCGGGGTCTAGTTAAAGTGTAATGAGCTGTTTTTGTCAATACCAACCTATCCAAATTGTCCCAATTTTCATTTTTTTCTTCTATAATTAAAATTATAAGGAACCGTTACCCAAAGATGACTGTTTATTTATTTTATATATTGTGTAACCTTCTCCCCTTGAAGGGGAAGAATGGACTGCAATTGATAAAACAAAAGATGTTCCTTGAGGCATTTACGAGCGTGTAAATGAGAGAAAGGGTAAATTTATACCCATTTCCAGTATAATTATATTTAAGTCTATAGAAAAATACTAAAGTTTCCTTGTCTGGCTGTTCTCTAAATGAAGTATAGCGGAACACCGAGAACTTGAAATGCTGCAGGATCCAATGTTTCGTTCGAATGTTAGGCAGTTTCGAGTTTCCCAAAGCCTCAGACAAAAACAAAAATACTTTACACAGTGACTGAGCTAGTCATTGAAGTAATGTTATGCATTCGAATGACTGATGTTAGAGTTAAAGTTTGTTGTATATATATATATATATATATATATATATATATATATATATATATATATATATATATATATATATATTATTGTTGATTAAAGGGCATAATAGTCAATATTGTAACTAGACTATAAAGTATAATATTTGGCATTGTACGATTTTTCATATGTCTTTATTCAATTGTAGATTGTAGGGAGAGTCCATATTGCTTTAGCTAGAACGTCTAATATATAGATTACATATTTGTGACAAATAGATATATGAGCCACACGCATTAATTCTAGTTTGATCTGCAATCATTGACGACATTGCAAGCACTGACGAAACTGCGATCACTGACGAAACTGCAATCGTTGACGACACTGCAATCACTGACGACACTGAGATATTCTGGGTACTAAATGTTAGTTTCATCAAAATAAAGAAAAATAAAAAAATATTGAACATTATACCTTCACACCCCAAAATATTGGCATACGTCTTCAGGCTTTGGTACTATCCAGAGAGTAAATGTTTAGGGATCCGGGGTATCTCAGTTGATAGAGCGTCGAACTCGAAATCCAAGAGTCGCGGTTCGATACCAGTCCAGGCCATCCCAGGTCGGCTGCCTTCCTGTGTCCTTGGAAAAGGCACTTAACTGCCATTTTCTCAGCCAAAATGATAACCAACCAACCAATCAATCAACCAACCAACCAACCAACCAACTTAAGTATGAGAAGATACTAATTTTAAGAAAATAAAATAAACTTTATGTTAGTACTTTGAAAGTCGTAAAGAAATTATTGTTTGGTAATTCTATGAATTGTACTTGTCAACAGCAATAACTGTTTGTTTTCACTAGTTCCGCGAGGTATTTTAAAATCAACAATTAATAGGAACTCCTGCGGACCGAAATAATCAGTTCCTTTTCTATTCAAAGTTTGTATTAAGCAAACCAGAATTGTCCTCGAGAGCGTTCAATAACACGGTTTAGATAGATAGATATATAGATTGAAAAGTATATATATATATATATATATATATATATATATATATATATATATATATATATTCTAGTGTTAAACTTTATGTATTATTCTTAATCCCATTTTTCTTGTCAATTTGGGCTTTAATCAGCAGTATTCATAATTGCATTTTTTTATGTCAATAGTAATCGATTTAGGTTCTTAACTTTAGGTGACTTTGAGTAAAACCACCAGCGCAAGTGAGTTACAACCATAGTAGTTTAGTACAGTTCAGTAGTAAATACAAATCTGTTACTTTTGTATTGATGTTAGAAATTGTGAATCACGACCAAATAATGAACTCCTTCTCACTGTTTCGGAACCATTCTGTTCCTCGGTGCGAGACATAATAAAGAGTTTATAGCACGAAACTCAAAGTTGTGTGAAATACGTGTACCTCATTTCCTAGAAAATGCATGTCGCCAACCAGAAATAACTGTAGGACCCACAGCTGTGGGATCAATAAATGTATAAGGTGTCCATTTAAACAGTTCATAAACACAGAACAAATAATAACATGATGGAAAATGCAAGTTGGTCAAAGATTCGTAAAACATATGGAAAATGTATAGTTTTGTGATGGAGTTATCAGTTACAAATGTTAGCTTCTTGTCACTTCTGAGTGGCAAATCTGATGTTATAAAATTCAATAGGTAGACAGGAAGCTATTTTTCTATGAAAAGAGTTCTTAGTTTTACATTAATAATTACAGTGAGTAAGTGAGTCGTTACGCCAAACAAAATGATCAATTATGAATATGATACAACCACAGTCATGTTTGATCTTTGGCTCGACAATGAGCTGTCGACTCAGATTTTCCTACGTTTCTGACTTTCTTTTTATGTAAGTCATTAGCCTAAAACCATACAAATGGTTTCATTAAATCAGTGTCCATACTAATCTGCAAGAATATATGCTGGTATATGTAACGATGTGAATATCCATAATTTATCTGCCCACCAAATCTATACATTGTGTTACCTTTCTTTGGTCAGACGTTTGCCTTTTGGAAGAAAAGAAATTGTTATCATGCATGTCTCACACCGACCATTTTGCACAACGGACACAAGATTTTGTCTAAAATCTGCCGTTTCTTATCCACTTTCTGTCTTTCTACTTTGTCAATAAACGTTATTTATATTTTATAACGTAACTCTCAGTAGGAATTAGAGATCTAAAACAATTGCATTGAATGGACAGAGGTTAAACCCACATTGATATCTACAAGTAGATTGTTCGCCTATTTCTGAACCGAGTAGACAGCATACATATCGATTTGTACTGTAACCGGTGTGAACGGACTATATTGTAAATTAAGTAGGTAGTATTTAGAAGTTTTAGCGAGAGTACAATCTATTTTATAAACAAATCCTGTATTTTACTAATTTTTTACACCAACACCTAACTGAAAAATATATTTTTCACCCCAACCCACTTGTCTCGAAATACAATATTCCTTCTGAATACCTCCCATCGGAGAGGACTACATAAGAATAATAAAATAAAACGTTTCCAGGGAAGTGAAACGGCGTTGTTGCAGAGCAACAACGGTTAAGCGAACACAAAATAATCCTTTGATTTTTTTCTTCTTCACACATTAAAAAATATTCATTTGATTTCTCTCTACATCATAAATAATGGGACAAATCTACATGTTATAGAATTCAACAATTTTCAGAGAAGTTACAGAAATATTTACTGAGTTTAATATGAAAGCAACACTGTTGGTATAACCAGATAATGCCTTAACTTTTACACGTTGTAACGGAATAAAGGTGTGTTCAAAGCTGGTTATATTGATGGATACCTATCAAGTGAATAAACGTTTTACTTACTATTGTTTCAAGAATTTAAAAAGATATACTCCAATGTTTCAGAAAGAATGAAGATTTACAGACTGCATTTAAGATGATAACATTCCAATTAGCACCATCGGCTCTGAAGCAAGATGTTTAAAGCAGTGCAGTAAAAAAAAGGTATAAATGACGTTCTAGATGTAGGTACATACACAAATTTGTGTTCGGATCAATTAAGAGTACAATATTAAGACCTCATAAATGTTGCAAGGTCAGTCTACAACTATTCGTTACAAATAGATATATTATTTATAGAGGACAAAGTTTGATTTAAAACAGTACATGGTGACTCAGTTTATAATGCTGTCATAGAATCAACTATAGAAATGGCACTATTTGCTATGAATCTAAAATCATTCATATGTTTTAAAGGACTGAATACAATTTTTTAAGGTATCCGTCCTGTAAGCTTGCTGATAACACCTAAATGTATAAAGTACAATGTATTCCCTGCTTGTTTTATACCGTCTTAAATGACTGACATCGCAGGCGGCATAGCCTTAGGAAAGTTGAACTTTGCAGAACAAGACAAAGAACAATATTTAAGACATCATTACTACGATTATGACAGTCCAGTCGCTTATACAAATATGAATCAATTGTATGAACCAATTAAACGAGCACAAAGGAAAATAAACTACAAAAAAATTAAAAGAATGATTAGCTGACAAATCTACTTATACATTATACAAATAACCAAGGAAAAGATTTTTATATAGACTAGTCTATGTAAGTCACGTGGATGACCAGAGGCAGCGGATAATGTTGACATACTAGCATGCGAAAACACATCGATGGATATAAATCTATTTTAACAGTGATACATATATTTGTTCTTAAATTTCACTTGAGATGCACGATGCCTTTAGAGAAATCTTCAAAAGGCAAAAACCTCAAAACATACAATTATATCACGGAAAAGAATTTTACAGCAGGAAAGCTAAGTATTTGCTGGAAAAGAACACCATTGAATACATTTCAACTTACTCAGACTACGAAAGTATCTATAATGGATAGGCTTTACATAACCTTAAAGGCTAAAATGTGGAAGTGATTTACTCAAAATGAAACCAGAAAATGGGTTTGACGTTTACCAAATCTAAGTGAGGATCTCAATAACACTTGTCACTTGTACACTTGACTTGGTCTTAAGCAGGCGAGAAAGAAACTAGATTGATGGTATGGATTAATCTATTTGGTTACTTCACAACACATACATCCAGAACGCATACATTTAAAATTGTTTAAAAAATCAAATATTCCATACAAAACCAAAACCAAAAAGGTTATTTTCCCAACTTTACAGAGGCAATACTTAAAATTAGCCGAGTACTTTTAGGTTACCGAATCATTTCCAAACCGGAAGTCTTAAAGGGGTAGCGTCAAGATGCAGTCTTTTACAAACAATAGTTTTTCCAATCGTCAAACAAGATGACATATACTAAGATGAAAAGAGTTTGAAGATCAAATGAACGAACAACAGAAAAATAAAGGATATGCTGAATCATTGAACAATTGGGAATCAGCTGAAAACAATATGCCACTGCAAATAAATAAAACATTATATATATATATATATATATATATATATATATATATATATATATATATATATATACATATATATGATTATTAATGAACATGAAAACGTTGAAATTTTACAAGATACAGGGTCTCTGGAACTTAACATATGAGAGAAAAAAACAACAAACAACAGCACATTAGACATTAGAATACAACGGAGTTACAGCATGCATCATATGTGAATATGGAACAAGAGCAAACATAGCTTCAGTGGATTTGCACAGGAAAAACCAATTTCATATTGATTTTTCAGACTACAATAATGGACTTTAGGTTATGAAAACAACAACTTACAAGCACCTTATCATGCAGCTCAGTAATTCTAACCATGACCTTGTTACTGCAAGCATATTAACAAGATAAAATATTACTATACTGAAACTTGATTTTCACATCGAGACCATAAACATTTTCAATAATTATATTCTGCCATTTAATGGCTAAGATTCAGTGAAAAGATGCAGAGAATCGTGTAATTATTTGATTCTTGTAGTATCACTTAAACTGGGCAGTGTTGATGACAACACCTGGTTGTGGAATTTCATTCTTGCATTTAAGAGAAAAAAGTGTTAATGAACTTGTTAAATCTGAGCACGAATTTCCTATTATCTTACAAATAAGAAAACATCTATCCGAATATTCTATTCCATTACATGTTGAAAATGATTTTCAGCCTAACAACAATAACAATGACTTGAAACATTTTAGCATAATTTGCAACAATTTTAAAATTCTCCTCATCATGATTGGAGATACGATAAGGATAAAATCAGGTTTGTTACACACAGTGATCTCTTTTATTAAAAGTGGCTTGATTTGTTACGATGACAGGAAGAATAATTTAAGTGGAGATCAGTATATTGTTAACTGGGGATTTCTTTTTTAAGGTTAAGATGCCATGCAAAATGATTATTAATGAAACAAAACATGACGAAAAAACAGGTTGAGAGATACTTCTTTCTGGAAGATAGCAAGCGTCTCACAGATGAAAGGCTAAATCAAATCATGAAATCATATCAGATTTGCATTTTAACTTCATATGTACAAAAAAGAATGTCTATTATACAGTCTATTTCGACAGTATGATACCCTCTTAATTGATGTATTCATTCTAGGAAAGCAATGTTACAATATAGATGAAAAGATTATGGTAAAATTTAAATATTGCATAGCATATTCAAAAGTGAAATTAGACTGGTTTATGAAAATGGGTAGTATCGTCGAATACAAAAGCAAATGTACAAAAATGCGGTGACTGGTTTCCTTTGGATTAAACACTGCCACTTATACAGATGTAGAAAAGAATGGTATTCCAAAGTATGATGAGCAATTTGTGAAAATGTAATGGGTAAAAAAAAAAGACAAAGTGAGTAAAAGTATGTATAGAAATATTAAGATGATGATGACGATCCTACGATCACATCTGCCAATGCCAATAGATACCTCGACTTTCAAATGATGCATGGCGATTAAAATAGACCGAAGAAAAGAAATAAATATTTATAACGAAATAAACAAACACACATACTAATTGTTGCAGGAGCTGCAATCGTGAACTTTTTTAAAGTAATGGTGGTGCCAGTTAAGAACCACTAACCAAGCTCTGCATGAGCACTGAGCACACTCGTCTCAGTGATTACGTCTCAGCATTTATTAATAGTTTGATAACATGTAGACATATTCTTTGTTTCGAAGCGATTTTAAAAAGGGAACATAAATCAAGGAAATAGAAAGGAGTGGAAAATGGTTAATAAATATGTACTGGTTGATTTGCTGTTGATGCATTTGCGCCTTTTACAATTGCTACAATACTTGTCGTTACAGGAATAGGTTTTACAGAAATTGGCTTATAGGAATATAGTTTACAGGAATTGATTTTACAGGAGTAAGTTTTTTCTTGGTTCCGAGGGCTTTCACGTTTTAGGGATGACAATGCATCAGATCGGTTGATTCTGAAGTGTTTTTGATGGCGTTTGTTTTCTCCGTAGATATAGGTGACTGATGGCTCAGTCTTTATGCATCCAGAGATATATCGCTGTTTTGATGTGAATTTTTTGTTTGTTCCTCATTCTTTGAATGAGATTCACATTTCTCTCGACTTTGTTCTAATAGTTTTGAAAGACCTACTATCACATATCTTCTCATCACTCCTGTTGAGTATTTCTGTTAGGTTTTTGCTGTGGTAATTTTTGATGATGTTCTTTCTTGTTGTATTGAGGAATTGGTGTTTGGCTTTAATAATTTCTCAACCTTCTTGTATTTTCCTTAGACATAACCGCATCTTTCTTTGATTCAGTTATAGTAAATTAGACATAACTTCATCTTTCGTTGATTCAGTTTTAGCAAATTAGACATAACTTCACCTTTCTTTGATTCCGTTTTAGTAAATTAGACATAACTTCATCTTTCTTTCATTCCGTTTTAGTAAATTAGACATAACCTCATCCTTCTTTCATTCCGTTTTAGTAAATTAGACATAAATTCATCTTTCTTTGATTCCCTTTTAGTAAATTAGACATAACATCATCTTTCTTTGATTCAGTTTTAGTAAATTAGACATAACTTCATCTTTCTTTGATTCAGTTTTAGTAAATTAGACATAACCTCATCTTTCGTTGATTCAGTTTTAGTAAATTAGACATAACTTCCTCATTCTTTGATTCAGTTTTAGTAAATTAGACATAACATCATCTTTCTTTGATTCCGTTTTAGTAAATTAGACATAACATCATCTTTCCTTGATTCAGTTTTAGTAAATTAGACATAACCTCATCCTTCTTTCATTCCGTTTTAGTAAATTAGACATAACTTCATCTTTCTTTGATTCCATTTAGTAAATTAGACATAACTTCCTTATCCTTTGATTCAGTTTTAGTAAATTAGACATAACTTCATCTTTCTTTGATTCAGTTTTAGTAAATTAGACATAACCTCATCCTTCTTTCATTCCGTGTTAGTAAATTAGACATAACTTCATCTTTCTTTGATTCAGTTTTAGTAAATTAGACATAACCTCATCTTTCTTTGATTCAGTTTTAGTAAATTAGACATAACTTCCTCATTCTTTGATTCAGTTTTAGTAAATTAGACATAACTTCATCTTTCTTTGATTCAGTTTTAGTAAATTAGACATAACCTCATCCTTCTTTCATTCCGTTTTAGTAAATTAGACATAACTTCATCTTTCTTTGATTCAGTTTTAGCAAATTAGACATAACTTCCTCGTTCTTTGATTCAGCTTTAGTAAATTAGACATAACTTCATCTTTCTTTGATTCAGTTTTAGTAAATTAGACATAACCTCATCCTTCTTTCATTCCGTTTTAGTAAATTAGACATAACTTCATCTTTCTTTCATTCAGTTTTAGTAAATTAGACATAACCTCATCCTTCTTTCATTCCGTTTTAGTAAATTAGACATAACTTCATCTTTCTTTCATTCAGTTTTAGTAAATTAGACATAACCTCATCCTTCTTTCATTCCGTTTTAGTAAATTAGACATAACTTCATCTTTCTTTCATTCCGTTTTAGTAAATTAGACATAACTTCATCTTTCTTTGATTCAGTTTTAGTAAACTAGACATAACTTCATCTTTCTTTGATTCAGTTTTAGTAAATTAGACATAACTTCCTCATTCTTTGATTCAGTTTTAGTAAATTAGACATAACATCATCTTTCTTTGATTCCGTTTAGTAAATTAGACATAACTTCATCTTTCTTTGATTCAGTTTTAGTAAATTAGACATAACTTTCTCATTATTTGATTCAGTTTTAGTAAATTAGACATAACTTCCTCATTTTTTGATTCAGTTTTAGTAAATTAGACATAACCTCATCCTTCTTTCATTCCGTTTTAGTAAATTAGACATAACTTCATCTTTCTTTGATTCAGTTTTAGTAAATTAGACATAACTTCCTCATTCTTTGATTCAGTTTTAGTAAATTAGACATAACTTCCTCATTCTTTGATTCAGTTTTAGTAAATTAGACATAACCTCATCCTTCTTTCATTCCGTTTTAGTAAATTAGACATAACCTCATCTTTTTTTGATTCAGTTTTAGTAAATTAGAGATAACTTCATCTTTCTTTGATTCAGTTTTAGTAAATTAGACATAACTTCATCTTTCTTTGATTCAGTTTTAGTAAATTAGACATAACTTCATCTTTCTTTGATTCAGTTTTAGTAAATTAGACATAACTTCATCTTTCTTTGATTCCATTTAGTAAATTAGACATAACTTCCTCATTCTTTGATTCAGTTTTAGTAAATTAGACATAACATCATCTTTCTTTGATTCCGTTTTAGTAAATTAGACATAACTTCATCTTTCTTTGATTCAGTTTTAGTAAATTAGACATAACTTCCTCATTCTTTGATTCAGTTTTAGTAAATTAGACATAACTTCATCTTTCTTTGATTCCGTTTTAGTAAATTAGACATAACTTCATCTTTCGTTGATTCAGTTTTAGTAAATTAGACATAACTTCATCTTTCTTTGATTCAGTTTTAGTAAATTAGACATAACATCATCTTTCTTTGATTCCGTTTTAGTAAATTAGACATAACATCATCTTTCTTTGATTCAGTTTTAGTAAATTAGACATAACTTCATCTTTCTTTGATTCAGTTTTAGTAAATTAGACATAACTTCATCCATCTTTCATTCCATTTTAGTAAATTAGACATAACTTCATCCTTCTTTCATTCCCTTTTAGTAAATTAGACATAATTTCATCTTTCTTTGATTCAGTTTTAGTAAATTAGACATAACTTCATCTTTCTTTGATTCAGTTTTAGTAAATTAGACATAACTTCATCTTTCTTTGATTCAGTTTTAGTAAATTAGACATAACTTCCTCATTCTTTGATTCAGTTTTAGTAAATTAGACATAACATCATCTTTCTTTGATTCAGTTTTAGTAAATTAGACATAACTTCCTCATTCTTTGATTCAGTTTTAGTAAATTAGACATAACTTCGTCCTTCTTTCATTCCCTTTTAGTAAATTAGACATAACTTCCTCATTCTTTGATTCAGTTTTAGTAAATTAGACATAACTTCATCTTTCTTTGATTCAGTTTTAGTAAATTAGACATAACTTCCTCATTCTTTGATTCAGTTTTAGTAAATTAGACATAACATCATCTTTCTTTGATTCAGTTTTAGTAAATTAGACATAACTTCCTCATTCTTTGATTCAGTTTTAGTAAATTAGACATAACTTCATCTTTCTTTGATTCAGTTTTAGTAAATTAGACATAACTTCCTCATTCTTTGATTCAGTTTTAGTAAATTAGACATAACTTCATCATTCTTTGATTCCGTTTAGTAAATTAGACATAACTTCCTCATTCTTTGATTCAGTTTTGGTAAATTAGACATAACTTCATCTTTCTTTGATTCCGTTTAGTAAATTAGACATAACTTCATCTTTCTTTGATTCCGTTTAGTAAATTAGACATAACTTCCTCATTCTTTGATTCAGTTTTAGTAAATTAGACATAACATCATCTTTCTTTGATTCAGTTTTAGTAAATTAGTTCCTGATTGGAATCAAAAATATTTTTTTCAGTAACGTTTTCATCTCATGTCTGCATTGTTCTAATTCTCTGCCTATCGCCACAACTCTTTTGTGATGTTCGTCCTTCAGACGTTTGCAAATTTCAAGAGAAATGTTCTATGAATATAAAATATGGAATTTAAGCTTGTATGTTTACAAAAGAGAATTTTAATAATTATGTTTACAAAGAGATCTTTCAGTGCTGAATGTTAATATGTTGTGTGTACCTATGTGTGTGTACTGAGACAGACAGACTGACAGACAGAGAGATATGTGGGAGAATAGAGCGTTTTTGAAGTTACCAGGCTAACAAATTCAAACATCAGCGTATACATCATGACGAGTTTCCAGCTTTCTTGACAATATTCTTGAAGCCGTTTTAGGGAAGACACATCCATTCGTGTTTGAAGCTACAGGACCCTTGTTTTCGATCGATATAAACAGCCAATTCTCAATTATGGTAATGGTGGTTTCTGAAGAAAATAAACATTAAATATTAAAAGGTAATGTTCGTCCTTTTTGACGATAATGATCCGAACACTACCACTCAGACGCTCCCATATACTTTTAAAGATGTCCCGTCTGTGATTTAGGTACGTCGTGACCCTGGCTCAATTCAATGACACCAACTGGAATGTCAGAGTAAATGGAAAACCTATCTCTCTCACTGCGCAATACACGCAGCCGGAAAAGTTACTTCCACAGTTTTATTTAGACTTGTGGTTATATTTACATCGATGAAAATCCATCACGTCAAGAAATATTCAGGAATTTTAGGCTTGAAAGTTAACCTTTTCCAAGATTCGTGGAACTACTATAAGCACAATTTCTAAAAAGCCGCCGACGACGAAATTTATGGTTTGTTTTTGTTTTGGTTATGTTGTTATTTTTTTAATTTTTGCATGTAAGGATTAAATATTGATTCTCCTATATAAACAAATACTTATATTTTTTTCCCTTACTACTTGCTAATTTTAAAGATTGTCAACATATCTCTAATGATTAATTCTGCAAAATCGATCAACGTAGGGTCTTGTGGAATTTCTTCAAAATCGATCAACGTAGGGTCTTGAAAATTTCTTCAAAATCGATCAACGTAGGGTCTTGTGAAATTTCTTCAAAATCGATCAACGTGGGGTCTTGTGGAATTTCTTCAAAATCGATCAACGTAGGGTCTTGTGGAATTTCTTCAAAATCGATCAACGTAGGGTCTTGTGGAATTTCTTCAAAATCGATCAACGTAGGGTCTTGTGGAATTTCTTCAAAATCGATCAACGTAGGGTCTTGTGGAATTTCTTCAAACGTGTATTCCTGTGTGATTCGGCAACTGCCAGTTTGTTGCACGATAATTGCTGACAACAACAACACCACAACCTCCCATCTCCCCCAAAAAAGAGAAGAACAACAAGAGAAAAAAACATTAAGTTCTTCAATATAGTACAAATTGCTACAAATTATCTGCACAGTCGCTAGGGAACAGCGATAATGTAGCATGCAAAGCTCAACAATTTATTCAAACGAGGGTAAAAATTGCGGCAATATGTTTCACGGGAATGACATAACGATGCTTATGGAACATCTTGAAATTCTAATTAGAGAGCGCAAATTTTGTCCAAATTGTGTACACTTGATTTACATTTCATGATTTGCTTGTTTATAATAGGGACTAAATGAACTTTCCACTCATAAAACCCCATCGCATCGTTGACTTGTGACTAAACAAAGTTTGTGTCCAGTGTTGATTAAACCTTAAAGCAGTAGTAAGACAAAGGTCAGTTGTTTGTTACAATAACAAAAGATAAGCAAGATTTGGGGCTATATTTTTATATCCGAATTTCGTTTTTATGTGCTGCTGCAAAATAAGTAAGTATATATGTATCATCTGAGATTGTTCCTTTCCAAAGTCTTTGTGCGTTGTTTTTAGCGGGTTATAATGCAAACGAACAGACCTTACTCTTATTCATGCAACCATATGATGCGCGTTGAAGACGCAATCCTTCCGGCAACTGATTTTTTTATTAATATCAACAGCATGTTCTTTGCAGAGCCCACCAATTTAAAACGATGGTCTTTCCACTAAACTCCACTCAGATAGATCAGTTTGGCTTGCTTTCTTTACGTTAAACCGTTATGTTGTGCGTTGTTGTGGTCAAAAAATAAAATTATTTACACTCAGTGACGTCGACATAGGGTTTTTATATGAAGACTTACTTTCCCTGAGTGGTAGCCGATTAGGTCTACTACGCTTTTATAGGCACATCAGGTTTTAGGTCCAGTCCAAATCATAATATTGCGACACTTGGACAGTGAGAACACTGTTTTGCGACCCCTCGAGTTAATTATGGATTGGCTCGGTACAGTTGTAAATGTCACAGTAACATCTCACGGTTTTTTAACACAGTGATACGAGTGTGTGACGAACAGAGTACTGGCAAACATCCCACCTTATGTAAATGCTAAATCGTATGCCCGACGTTTTAGAATCCCCGTTTTATTTCTTGACTCTGTTGTACCTCTGTTCACATATTTTTACCACTATTCTTTGGATGAGCCAGAAAATCATTTATTGTTTTAATCTAAATTTTAGATTTTGGGTGAAGGAATGCAGCTTGAAGACTTCATCCATCAAACAATTATTACATTATTTAACAACTTAGAAGTGGGATTCAGAAAAGAGGAAATGTTATAACATAGAAGTGGTAATCAGAAAAGGAGACATGTTATAACATAGAAGTGAAATTCAGAAGAAAAAAAATCTTATAACTTAGTAGTGGTGATCAGATAAGGAGAAATCTCATAACTTTGAAATGGTAATTTGTAAAGGAGAAATGTTGTAACTTAGAAGTGGTAATTAGAAAAGAAGGGTTACAACTTAGAAGTGGTAATCAGGAAAGGAGAAAATGCTATAAGTGCTGCATTTATCACATCCTAGAACTTCTTAATTAGACAATATAAAAAGTGTTGTTGTTTTTGCTTTGTGTTTTTTTTTTATTATTATTTTGTTTCTTTTTTTGGCGTGCAAATATTTCTTGGTCACACTATACTGCCTACTTAGATGTGGATAATGTATATGTAGTGTTATGACTGAGTACTGAGCATACCGCGTTAACAATACTCCTGCCCAATCGTCTGTCCGTCAGGTTGACGATTCTTTTAGGTCTGTTTCGTGTATTTCATCAGTTGTGGTGTCATGCTCTTTTGTATATTGATTTGCCTTGTGAGTGCAACGCCCATCTGTTCCAGTGATATCATCGTGATCTGTAGTTTCCCCAGTGACTTTGGGGGTGGCGATTGGTTTGTACTACATGAACCAATTTGAAATTTACTCGTCTAAACGAGTGTCAGAATTGTCAGGCAAGAAGCTTGTGATGTCGACTGTCTTCTAATTCTTGTATGCTTGTTGTCCAACTGGTGATTCGTCTCTATGTTGAAAACTGTGTCTTTTATGTCTTGTCCAATCAGTGTATGTTGCTTGTGTTTTCCAGAACACTCTTGTCTGTGTACTCTCCAAACAGTATCTCGTCCGTGTGTTGTCAAAATAGTGTTTCCTCTGCATGTACATTAACCGGTGTATCATTAGATTGCTACTGTCGAATCCTTACATGCATAGCATACAACCCACCCCTCCACCCCCACCACCACCATCAAATAAAAAAAGAAAAACAAAAAAGTTCCGCATTCAGAAGTTCTTTTAGTCTGAATCACTAAAACAAATTTGGTTTAGTGTGGTGCTTTTACGACAATGCAAATTTGGTGCTTTTACGACAATGCAACACTTTGAGACATGTAGAGTCAAGAACCTTGTCTAAGGACACACCACCGTAGCCGATCCGTGGTGGGAATCGAACCTGCACCCTTTTGGTCACCAGTTAAACATTAAACTGCTTTTGTATTGTTACTGTTTTCTCAGGTTTATCCGATTGTTCAATAGTATCCATAATTTTAACTTTCACTCACTTTTAGTGTTAACAAAGCCATATGTCTTCTAAATATAATTTCAATAGTCTTCCATTTTAATGTGTTTGTGTCTTTTCCAATTAACTGCTGTCTTAATAGATCGAATCGTTCTGTCTACAGCATCAAATGCAGACAGATTTATGCAAGCATGTGGTTTCAGAAAATTGCACTGCTCGGATGATGCCATAATAAAAAGATTTTTTTAAACAGAATATGAAATTAAAGCACTCTCTTGACGATCTTTATTTTCGTTTGAGATATTGACCAGTGAAAATGATCTTGCCGTTTCCAGTTTGGTTTACATTCATCAGCTTGGCTTTTGTCTTCAGAGAGGAGAGATATAGGGGCCAGTCTACTGTTTTACCATACTGAAAATTATTTCTCAGTCTGTCCTTTTATTTTGGTTTTCATATAAGCATTCCTTCACAACTAAAGAACACCAGCCGATAACGTATAACAAAATTTAGGCTCTCGCGAAATAGCATGCACTATTTACAATGATGGCTGTAGGATATTTAAAATACATTAGATCATTTTTTTTCTTTTTTACTACAATTTTACTTTTATCTCTGGACGTATGTCTCTTATGGCCTGTAACATGTTAGGCTACATACACAAAGAAAGTATTTCGTGTTGAAAAGACACAATATGTATATGAATCATTCTACAGTGCTTACTGCCAGTTGATAAATATAGACAATTTATCAAGTCAAGTTAATTAAAACCAACTCAGAGTTGATTGTATTTGATATCAGAGAGTATACGATGTTGTTTTAAGCTTAGAGGAGTTAATATGTAATTTAAATCAATAGTATTTCCATTAATTGGTGTGCACAATTATATTGGTTTGATTGAACTATGACAAGATGTCAAAGCTGAAGACAACTTTAAGTATGCGAATCCCCAGAATATGTTAATAACCGTACTCTCTTTCCTCCTACAACTCGAATTCAAATGAGTGATTACACCTGAATAACCATATTTAATGTGCTAATAAAAAGAGTCAATTGATATATTTTATTATATACATAAGTGTGAAACTTGGAAAATTTTGGCTAAATATTTTTCATATTTTTTCGTTCCAATATTTTCAGCTCTGAAATTACAAGATTTCCCATGATCCCATGCGACGCTTGATTATTTTACCCTTCAGTAGTTATACTTGCACCTCGAAATAAACAAAATAAATGTAAACTGCACTTCCTTTCACATCTCGAAAAAAACAAAATAAATGGAAACTGCACTTTTCCTTTCACATCTCGAAATAATTTTGCCGAAGAAATTTAACTCGATGCCATTCACGTCTCGACGAACCTATTTCCCCTGTACTGCCCTGCCAACAATTGTAAAAACTCGGCGTGACGCATGCGCTAAATCGGACTTGCATTGTGGTCAGATAGGGTAAAATAGTTTCAAAATGACAAATATGTAATATATTGCAACATAGTAGGTCATCCAAAGCTTGCCGCTCTCTTTAATCGCTGATATTTATATGATCAACCTATGAATACAGTTTAAAATGAGATGAAGTTACTAAAGAGGGAGTGGGGGTGGTGTGCTGAAGAGTGAGTTTAATTTTCTAAGCTTCGATTCAGAAACAAGTTAGGTATATAATCAGGGCCGGATAAAGACCTTTTAGAGGCCCTAAGCACTGAAAAGATTATGGTGCCCCCCCCCCCCCCCTGTAATTCAAAATAAAAAGAATACTAAACCGTAAAATAATATTTTTTTTTTTTTTTTTTTTTTTTTTGGTGCCCCTGCTTTGCTGGTGCCCTAAGCACGTGATTAGTCTGCCTATTGGGTAATCCAGCACTGCATATAACAAAAAGAAAATGTTCTTTTCCTGTGTATATACCGGATATATTTCATCGTGTGGTACAAACACGACATATTTTAACTCGTGACTTCACCACACTTTAAAATATCAAGGTTTTTTGTACCACATAATGAAATATACGTTATTAACGTAGGAAGAGAAAATATCATACATAAGCTTGCGGAAAAAAATTAGTAAAAAAAAATCCGTGTCTTAAGAAAGTTAGACATTTTAAGCTTATCACCAATTGTATCTCTCTGTTACGGTATTGTGATTCTTCTTATTTTATGGATTACAAAAATATAACATAGTTTTGGATTAAATCAAATTTTCAGCTAGAATTCCAAATTCATCATTATATGTTAAAACTTATCAGTACCTGTTCTATTCTGAATTAAAGACAGTTCTGTTCCAGAGAATTTGTTTTCACGATACGAAAAGTTTTAACGAAATGGTGTTAAATGATTTGTATAACGAGCACCTGTTTTGGTTGCACTCCACTTTTTCGCATTAGGCACAATAGTGAATCCCGACTTTTGACCTTTCGTATGAGTTGCTATTTGAGTATAATGTAACAATGCTTATGCTGGCATGAATTTGTTTTCTTTAAGTATTCTGTTTGTACCCAATGGTACAAGTACCTCGCTCAGTATGATTATCACTGTTTGTACCCAATGGTACAAGTACCTCGCTCAGAATGATTACCACTGTTTGTACCCAATGGTACAAGTACCTCGCTCAGTATGATTACCACTGTTTGTACCCAATGGCACAGGTACCTCGCTCAGTATGATTACCACGGTTTGTACCCAATGGCACAGGTACCTCGCTCAGTATGATTACCACGGTTTGTACCCAATGGTGCAGGTAACTCGCTCACTATGATTACCACGGTTTGTACCCAATGGTGCAGGTAACTCGCTCACTATGATTACCACGGTTTGTACCCAATGGTATAGGTAACTCGCTCACTATGATTACCATGGGGTTCTAATGCAAAACCTATCACTTCCATAGAATACCCAGTTTTAGTGCTAAAATGTGCATTCAATTTTCGAGATAAGATTAAAAAGCTGTACCTGTAATTTTTTCTTCAAATTTCGTCTAAAGAAAGGCACACAAGGGTATTAAAATATCCGTTGGTGTAGGATTATTCGTTTGTCAGAGTAAAATACCATATTTCGGCTATTTGACGCATTTTTGCTTGTTAGAAAGCTGAATTTCAACAGGTTCGGAATAATTCTGACTCAGATAAACAATAAATCCACTAGCTTGATTGATTGCAGTTTTTTTTTCTATCGTATGAGACAAAAAAAAAAATAAACCAGGCATTATTTGGCAGTTTTCAACGCAGAGAAGGAACCACAAGCAGACGACATGTATGTGTGGTAATTAATTTTCATTAAAACTGGAGCGTAATCATCATTCAGGTGTCTTAAGCCAAAGTAATTTAGTTGGTAAATCGTTACACTCGTAGTCCATAGGTCGTGGGTTCGATACCAGTTCAGAACAGACCGGGGCGGTTGCTTCAGTATGTCCTTGTAAAAGTTACTTAGCTCCCATTTCCTCGGTATGATCTAGTCAAATTGAGTACTGAAAGTGTCATTACTTAACTCCCATTTCCTCGATATGATCTAGTCAAATTGAGTACTGAAGGTGTCATTACTTAGCTCCCATTTCATCAGTATGATTTAGTCAAATTAAGTACTGAAAGTGTCATTACTTAGCTCCCATTTCCTCGGTATGATCTAGTCAAATTGAGTACTGAAAGTGTCATTACTTAGCTCCCATTTCCTCGGTATGATCTAGTCAAATTGAGTACTGAAAGTGTCATTACTTAGCTCCCATTTCCTCGGTATGATCTAGTCAAATTGAGTACTGAAAGTGTCATTACTTAGCTCCCATTTCCTCGGTATGATCTAGTCAAATTGAGTACTGAAAGTGTCATTACTTAGCTCCCATTTCCTCGGTATGATCTAGTCAAATTGAGTTCTGAAAGTGTCATTACTTAGCTCCCATTTCTTCGATATGATCTAGTCAAATTGAGTACTGAAGGTGTCATTACTTAGCTCCCATTTCCTCGGTATGATCTAGTCAAATTGAGTACTGAAGGTGTCATTACTTAGCTCCCATTTCCTCGATATGATCTAGTCAAATTGAGTACTGAAAGTGTCATTACTTAGCTCCCATTTCCTCGATATGATCTAGTCAAATTGAATACTGAAGGTGTCATTACTTAGCTTCCATTTCCTCAGTATGATCTAGTCAAATTAAGTACTGAAGGTGTCATTACTTAGCTCCCATTTCCTCGATATGATCTAGTCAAATTCACTACTGAAAGTGTCATTACTTAGTTCGCATTTCCTCAGTATGATCTAGTCAAATTGAGTACTGAAAGTGTCATTACTTAGCTCCCATTTCCTCGATATGATCTAGTCACATTAAGTACTGAAAGTTCCCTTAAACCCAACTCACCACCACCACCATGACGTACCTTTCTTTTCTTAATTAAATATCTGAATATTCTTAAATGCACTCAGGGAGATTGTAATAACCAGATGTACACATGTCTGAATCAAGTCTTACTTGTATATTCTCAAGACAGCATGTAGTTAAGAAATCAGTCAGTAAGTCATTAAAAATGTAAGTAGGTGAACACAAATCCATGTATGTATGTATGTATGTATGTATGCGTGCGTGTGTGCGTGTATGTGTATGTATGTATGTATATGTGCGTTTCGTGCGTGCGTGTGTGCATGCATGTATGTATGCATGTATATATGTATGTGTATATGTATGTATGTATGCGTGCGTGCGTGTGTGCGTGTGTATGTACGTATGTATATATGTATATATGTATGTATGTATGTATGTATGCGTGCGTGCGTGTGTGCGTATGTATGTATGTAGGTAGGTAGGTAGGTAGGTAGGTATGTATGTAGGTATGTATGTAGGTATGTGCGGGTGGTCTGGATTATAATCATAAATAGAGAATTCTGTATTCATTATAGAACTAGCACGGATAGTTTTGGAAATATCGTGCAAACAATTTCAACTTATCAAGTTTTTAAAAAGTCTCTATATCATAGAAACTCTACACATGGACGATTCCTTTCGATGAGGCTTACAGTCAACTGAATTTACAAAAAGCCTTTTTCAAATCCTTTACAAAGATCAGTGCAATCTGCCTATGCCATACTGCTGCTGCTAAATCTAAGGCTGTTCGGGATCTTGAAAAAGAGGTTTTATTAAAATTGGAAAATCCTTTTTCCAATTTGTAACATAAAACCTGGAGCAAATCAATCAGGCTTCATCGGTTGCATTAACTCGGTATAAGTGGCAACACGAAATTAATTTTCCATATTGACCGCAAAACGTGATACAGTTTAATACATGTAAGTGATTCAATTCTTGAAATTATTCTAAGTCACATATTTTAATTGAAACTTTTACAGTTAGTACATGTAATCCTACACATGAACAGTTGTCCGGATATGCGTGTGTACGTAATGTGTCTGAACATCCCGTACATCATACATGATTCACAGATCAAATTGCCGATGGCGGGGTAATTACGCCTGCACTTTTGTGAGTATAGTGTGATAGGTTGTGTCCGTCCGTCAGTGCGTCCGTCATTACGACCGGCAATCATTTCCGTGTAACCTAAATTCTATTCTATACTGACTGTTGGAGAGTAATTATATTTGGTATGACGGTTCAGGAAGATAAGTAGCTGACAACAATATTTTCGGATTCTGAATGTATCCCCCCCTCCCGGGAGAAGAGATGGGGGTCAAGCTCGCATTTTCATTAGTAAAATGGACTTCTTTTTAACCTGTACTCCATCTACACCGACTGAGGGGAGTGGGGGTGATCGTATCTGGTGTAATATTTAAGGAGGAGGTGTAGATGACAAGGAAAGTTTTCAGTCCTGAACGCAGTCGTGGGGTGGGTGGGGTTGGGTTTGGGGGGATACAAAGTGCGGATATTTGTGATGGTTTCCATATTTAACATTTCATACAGATTTTAGATGTTCACAAAATATTGGAGCATTGATCAACGTCTGTGGTCCGATAATAGTTGTGGTTCCACGGTATGGGTATTAACTGTTTAAGAAAACAGCGAAAACGTTTTATTTTATAAACTGACGATTTTATCCATCTTTTCTTGCTTTAGTTTAGACTTATTCTTTGTAAATGACAAATCAAATAATCTTATATAAAAACAGATTTGGTATTTAGGATTTAGGATATATAAAACAAATTTGGGATTTAGGATTTGGGTTTACCACTCCTATGTAACGGTCACAGTCGTCTGGAGGAGGGGGGTCAGAGGTCGGTGGAGTGGAGGGGGAAGTGCAGAAAAACTGCGTATGGATTTGCCATTGCGAGTTATCTCAGACAAATAAATATAAATTATTAATAGCATAGAACAATTACCTTTCTGAAGTTTGTTGCAATGAACAAATATATTTTAATAACCCTGTACCACATGCAAAAAATGTTTCGTTATATTGTACCACATGCACCAAAATTTGTCCATGGTGTTCATTTTGGTACATGGGTAAATTAACACACACTTATATATTAGCAAATATGAAATACATTCACATGCAAATATAGAATATGAAGGAACACAGATCATAGTCATTATAAAGAAAAAGGATATGCGGTGCAAAATGACATCAATAAACAAAATGATGATGATGCTGATGATAATGATAATGAGAAGAAGAAAAAGAAGAGGAAGATTGCTTTTATTATTAAAGGTATCTTCAATTATTATTATTATTAGTAGTAGTAGTAGTAGTAGTAGTAGTATCATTGCCATTATTATTATTAGACTTATATAACACATGTGCCTTTTATTATTATTATTATTATTATTATTATTATTATTATTATTATTATTATCATCATCATCTATAAGTGACAAGATTGAAAATCCACACACACACACACACACACGCCGGCGCAACTGACAGTATGGGGATCTGAAATACATAAAGATGTATGAAAAAGACGGCAAATAAAATAGAATAAATTGGATTTTTTTAACGTGTGCATCTGTTTGCTTCTAATATGAATGGAGATGGAAGGCTCTGTTTCATTGATCATGTCCTGTTATTTTCATGCTGTCGCCATATTCTATGTAGAGCATATAGTGTAGCTCTTGTCTGCCCTTCTGTCCTTACATTCAATATATTTTCAAGGATTTTATGAACTGTATTCAAATTTGACCAGGGGGTTAATAGACATGGTCAGGTTGGAGTTTGGTTTTGGTTTGGTGCTTTACGACACAGCAACACAAGTAGTTGTTTTAGTGCCGAAGCAGTTGGAGTAAAGTGCCTTGCCCAAGGACACACCCCGGTAGCTGACACAGGCTGGTCTGATTGTAGGATTCGAACCCGCTTCCTTTCGGTCGTGAGTCCAGCACGCCAACCACTGAGCCACCGCGGCTCCTTCCAGTTTTTAATGTTTAAGAGTGAAGACCCCTTCAACTTAAAAATGCCCATAAATCACAAATTTGGTTAACTCTCTATAACGTTTGAAGTACATCGTGGATTAAAATGATAATCGTATAAGTTAAATAATAGAGCTTAATATAAACACAATCAAGGTCATGTCCGATATATCTTACTGAAATGTGGCCATCTTTGATGTAGAAGTTCGCCATTACATCTAGAACCATGGTCTCTTCTGCCGTACTATATCGTGTCCTCTGAAATCATTCGTTGTTTATTTTATCCTTTAAGTTTCCATCTGCATTTAGCAAAAAAAAACAAAACTAGTATGAAGAAACATCATACAACCGTCTATTTTCAATCAGTGAATTTATACGTTTTGCTTTCAGTCAACTGACTTTTGTCTGATATATAGTTCTATACTGTCTATGTTTTAATATTAACTACCCACCAAACCAATCCATCAATCCATCTACCCAACCACCAAAATGACATATTTACTACCCACTAAACCCGCCCATCCACCCACCTAACTAACCATCCAAATGACATATTGACTACCCACCAAACCCGTCCATCCACCCACTTACCTAACCATCCAAATGCAATATTAACTACTCAACAAACCAGTCCATCCACCCACCTACCTAAGCATCCAAATGACATATTAACTACCCACAAAACATGTCCATCCACGCAACCATCCAAATTATATTTTAACTACTCACCAAACCCGTCCATCCACCCACCTACCTAACCATACAAATGACATATTAACTTCCCACTAAACCCGTCCATCCACGCACCTACCCACCTACCCAAATGACATAATAACTACCCACCAAACCCGTCCATCCACCCACCTACCCATCCACCCAAATGACATAGTAACATCCCACCAAACCCTCCATCTATCCAACCACCCAAATGACATATTAACTACACACCAAACCCGTCCATCCATACATCTTGCCAACCATTCAAAAAGTCAACCATCCATCTATCCATCCGTACCTCGACACAAAACTTTTTAGGTTAAACATATATAAATGTTTCAATGGGGTTTTTTGTTTTGTTTTTTTCCCAGAACTGTGTAGACAAGTAAAATGCTACCAGAAGTCTGTAGACACATACAAGCAGACGTATCGTCCAAAACGACCTTAGCAAACATTTAAACAAGTAATGCATGTATAATATATGGGTCAAAACTGTAAAGAAACGTATATATTTGGGTACATATTCACATAATGAAATTTGCCTACGGTACAAATTCACCCATTTTTGAATTTGCTTTTGTACTACCTCTGGAGATTCATACAAAATGCACATTCAAATACGAGTGCAAATATGTTTATATGGTGAAATTTACATATGCATGTAAATTTGCACACGTATATAAACAGGTGCATGTGAAAGGGGTATTAGACAATAAGTAAGTATGTATGGTCTTTAAAGGGGTATTAGACAATAAGTATATTGGGCCTTTAAAGGGTATTAAACAATAGGTATATTGGGAATTTAAAGGGGTATTAGACAATAAGTATATTGGGCCTTTAAAGGGGCATTAGACAATAATTATATATGGCCTTTAAAGGGGTATTAGACAATAATTATATATGGCCTTTAAAGGGGTATTACACAATAGGTATATATGGCCCTTCAAGGGGTATTAGACAATAATTATATATGGCCTCTAAAGGGGTATTAGACAGTAAGTATGTATGGCCTTTAAAGGGATACTAGACAGTAAGTATGTATGACCTTTAAATGAGTATTAGACAATAATTATATATGGCCTTTAAAGGGGTATTAGACAATACATATATGTGGCCTTTAAAGGGGTATTAGACAATAATTATATATCGCTTTTAAAGGGGTATTAGGCAGTAAGTAAATTGGGCCTTAAAAGGGGTATTAGACAATAAGTATATATGGCTTTTAAAAGGGTATTAGACAATAAGTATAGTGGGCCTTAAAAGGGGTATTAGGCAATAAGTATATATGGCCTTTAAATGGGTATTAGACAATAAGTATATATGGCCTTTAAAGGTGTAGTAGACAATAATTATATATGGCCTTCAAAGGGGTATTAGACAATAAGTATATTGGGCCTTTAAATGGGTATTAGACAATAAGTATGTATGGCCTTTAAATGGGTATTAGACAATAAGTATATATGGCCTTTAAAGGGGTATTAGACAATAAGTATATACGGCCTTTAAAGGGGTAGTAGACAATAAGAAGATTGGGCTTTTAAAGGGGTAGTAGACAGTAAGTATATATGGCCTTTCAAGGGGTATTAGACAATTAGTATATTCGGCCTTTAAAGGGGTATTAGACAATAAGTATATTGGGCCTTTAAAGGGGTAGTAGACAGTGAGTATATATGGCTTTTAAAAGGGTATTAAACAATAAGTATATATGGTCTTTAAAGGGGCATTAGACAATAAGTATATATGGCCTTTCAAGGGGTATTAGACAATAAGAATATTGGGCCTTTAAAAGGGTATTAGACAATAAGTATATATGGCCTTTTAAGGGTATTAGACGATAAGTATATATGGCATTTCAAGCGGTATTAGACAATAAGTATATTGGGCCTTTCAAGGGGTATTAGACAATAAGTATATATGGCCTTTAAAGGGGTATTAGACAATAAGTACATATGGCCTTTAAAGGGGTAATAGACAATAAGTATGTATGGCCTTTAAAGGGGTATTAGACAACAAGTACATATGGCTTTTCAAGGGGTATTAGACATTAAGTATGTATAGCCTTTAAAGGGGTCTTAGACAATAAGTATATTGGGCCTTTAAACGGGTATTAGACAATAAGTATATATGGCCTTTAAAGGGGTATTAGACAATAAGTATATTGGGCTTTTAAAGGGGTATTAGAAAATAGGTATATATGGCCTTTCAAGGGGTATTATACAAAAAGTATGTATGGCCTTTCAAGGCGTATTAGACAATAAGTATATATGGCCTTTAAAGGGGTAATAGACAATAAGAATATATGGCCTTTAAAAAGGTATTAGACAATAAGTATATATGGCCTTTCAAGGGGTATTAGACAATAAGTATATATGGCCTTTCAAGGGGTATTAGACAGTAAGTATATATGTCCTTTAAATGGGTATTAGACAATAAGTATATATTGCATCTAAAGGGGTATTAGACAATAAGTATATATTGCCTTTAAAAAGGTATTAGGCAATAAGTATATTGGGCCTTTCAAGGGGTATTAGACAATAAGTATCTATGTATGGCCTTTCAAGGGGTATTAGACAATAAGTATGTATATTGGGCCTTTAAAGGGGTATTAGACAGTAAGTATATTGGGCCCTAAAGGGGTATTAGACAGAAAGTATGTATGGTTTTTAAAGGGGTATTAGACAATAAGTGTGTATGGAATTACAAGGGGTGTTAGACAATAAGTATATTGTGCCTTTAAAGGGGTATTAGACAATAAGTATGTACGGTCTTTAAAGAGGTATTAGACAATAAGTATGTATGGCCTTTAAAGGGGTATTAGACAATAAGTATATTGGGCCTTTAATGAGGTATTAGACAATAAGTATATATGGCTTTAAAAGGGGTATTAGACAATAAGTATATATGGCCTTTCGAGGGTTATTAGTCAATAAGTATATTGGGCCTTTAAAGGGGTATTAGACAATAAGTATGTATGGCCCTTAAAGGGGTATTAGACAATAAGTATGTATGGCCTTTAAAGGGGTATTAGACAATAAGTATGTATCGCCTTTAAAGGGGTATTAGACAGTAACTATAAACGGTCTTTAAATGGGTATTAGACAATAAGTATATATGGCATTTAAAAGGGTATTAGACAATAAATATATTGGGCCTTTAAAGGGGTATTAGACAATAAGTATGTATGGCCTTTCAAGGGGTATTAGACAATAAGTGTGTATGTATGGCCTTTCAAGGGGTACTAGACAATAAGTATGTATATTGGGACTTTAAAGGGGTATTGCACAGTAAGTATATTGGGCCTTTAAAGGGGTATTAGGCAATAAGTATGTATGGCTTTTAAAGGGGTATTAGACAATAAGTATATATGCCCTTTAAAGGGGTATTAGACAATAGGAATCTATGGCCTTTAAAGGGGTATTAGACAATAAGTATATTGGGCCTTTAAACGGGTATTATACAATAATTATATATGGCCTTTAATGGGGTATTAGACAATAAGTATATATGGCCATCAAAGGGGTATTAGACAATAAGTATATTGGGCTTTTAAACGAGTATTAGACAATAGGTATATATGGCCTTTCAAAAGGTATAAGACAATAAGTATGTATGGCCTTTAAAGGGGTATTAGACAATAGGTATGTATGGCCTTTCAAGGGGTATTAGACAATAAGTATATATGGCATCTAAAGGGGTATTAGACAATAAGTATATATTGCCTTTAAAAGGGTATTAGACAATAAGTATGTATGTATGGCCTTTCAAGAGGTATTAGACAATAAGTATGTATATTGGGCCTTTAAAGGGGTATTAGACAGTAAGTATATTGGGCCCTTAAAGGGGTATTATACAGAAAGTATGTATGGCCTTTAAAGGGGTATTAGACAATAAGTGTGTATGGCCTTTCAAGGGGTATTAAACAATAAGTATATATATATATGGCCTTTCAAAGGGTATCAGACAATAAGTATGTATGGCCTTTCAAGGGATATTAGAAAATAAGTATGTATGGCTTTTAAAGGGGTATTAGACAATAGGTATATATGGCCTTTCAAGGGGTATTAGACAGTAAGTATGTATATATGGCCTTTAAAGGGGTATTACACAATAAGTATATTGGGCCTTTAAAGGGGTATTAGACAATAGGTATATATGGCCTTTCAAGGGATATTAGACAATAAGTATGTATATATGGCCTTTAAAGGGGTATTAGACAAAATGTATATGGCTTTTAATTGGGTATTAAACAATAAGTATATTTGGCCTTTAAAGGGGTATTAGACAATAAGTATATTTGGCCTTTAAAGGGGTATTAGACAATAAGTATGTATATATGGTCTTTGAAGGGGTATTGGGCAATAATTATATATAGCCTTTAAAGGGGTATTAGACAATAATTATATATGGCCTTTAACGGGGTATTAGACAATAAGAATATTGGGCCCTTAAAGGGGTATTAGAGAATAAGTATATTTGGCCTTTAAAGGGGTGTTAGACAATAATTATATAAGGCCTTTAAAGGGGTATTAGAAAATAAGTATATGTGGACTTTAAAGGGGTATTAGGCAATAAGTATGTATATATGGCCTTTAAAGGTGTATTAGGCAGTAAGTAAATTGGGCCTTTAAAGGGGTATTATACAATAAGTATATTGGGCCTTTAAGCGGGTATTAGACAATAAGTATATTGGGCCTTTAAAGGGGTATTATAAAATAATTACATATGGACTTTAAAGGGGTACTAGACAATAATTTTATATGGCCTTCAAAGGGCTATTAGACAATAGGTATATATGGCCTTTAAAGGGGTATTAGACAATAATTATGTATGGCCTTTAAAAGGGTATTAGACAATAATTATATATGGCATTTAAAGGGGTATTAGACATTAAGTATAAATATATTTCCTTTAAAGGGGTGTTAGACAATAATTATATATGGCCTTTAAAGGGGTATTAGACAGTAAGTATGTATAGCCTATAAAGGGATATTGGACAGCAAGTACGTATGGCCTTTAAAGGTGTATTAGACAATAATTATATACGGCCTTTAAAGGGGTATTAGAAGATAATTATATATGGCCTTTAAAGGGGTATTAGACAATAATTATGTACGGCCTTTAAAGGGGTATTATACAATAAGTAACTATAGATGGCCTTTAAAGGGGTATTAGGCAGTAATTATATATGGCCTTTAAAGGGGTATTAGACAATAAGTATGTATGGCCTTTAAAGGGGTATTAGACAATAAGTGTATATGGCCGTTCAAGGGGTATTAGACAACAAGTATGTATGGCCATTAAAGGGGTCTTAGACAATAAGTATATTGGGCCTTTAAACGGGTATTAGACATTAAGGATGTATGGCCTTTAAAGGGGTATTAGACAATAAATAGATATGGCCACCAAAGGGGTATTAGTCAATAAGTATATTGGGCTTTTAAAGGGGTATTAGACAATAGGTATATATGGCCTTTCAATGGGTGTTGGACAAAAAGTATGTATGGCCTTCAAAGGGTATTAGACAATAAGTATATATGGCCTTTAAAGGGGTATTAGACAATAAGTATATATGGCCTTTCAAGGGGTATTAGACAATAAGTATATTGGGCCTTTAAAGGTGTATTAGACAATGAGTATGTATGGCCTTTAAAGGGGTATTAGACAATAAGTATGTACGGCCTTTAAAGGGGTATTAGACAATAAGTATATTGGGCCTTTAATGAGGTATTAGACAATAAGTATGTATGGCCTTTAAAGGGGTATTAGACAATAAGTATATATCGTCTTTCAAGGTGTATTAGACAATAAGTATATTGGGCCTTTAAAAGGGTATTAGACAATAAGTATATATGGCCTTTAAAGGGGTATTAGACAATAAGTATGTACGGCCTTTAAAGGGGTATTAGACAATAAGTATATTGGGCCTTTAATGAGGTATTAGACAATAAGTATGTATGGCCTTTAAAGGGGTGTTAGACAATAAGAATATATGGTCTTTCAAGGGGTATAAGACAATAAGTATGTATGGCCTTTAAAGGGGTATTAGACAGTAAGTATATACGGCCTTTAAATGGGTATTAGACAATAAGTATATATGGCATTTAAAAGGGTTTTAGACAATAAGTATATTGGGCCTTTAAAGGGGTATTAGACAAGAAGTATGTATGGCCTTTCATGGGGTATTAGACAATAAGTGTGTATGTATGGCCTTTCAGGGGGTATTAGACAATAAGTATGTATATTGGGCCTTTAAAGCGGTATTAGACAGTAAGTATATTGGGCCTTTAAAGAGGTATTAGACAATAAGTATGTATGACCTTTAAAGGGGTATTAGACAATAAGTATATATGGCCTTTAAAGGGGTATTAAACAACAGGTATGTATGGTCTTTAAAGGAGTATTAGACAATAAGTATATTGGGCCTTTAAACGGGTATTAGACGATAAGTATATATGGCCTTTAAAGGGGTATTAGACAATAAGTATATGTGGCCTTTAAAGGGGTATTAGACAATAATTATATATGGCCTTTAAAGGGGTATTAGACAATAAGTAGATATGGCCATCAAAGGGGTATTAGACAATAAGTATACTGGGCTTTTAAAGGGGTATTAGACAATAGGTATATATGGTTTTTCAAGGGGTATTAGACAATAAGTGTATATGGCCTTTAAAGGGGTATTAGACAATAAGTATATATGGCCTTTCAAGGTGTATAAGACAATAAGTATATATGGCATTTAAAGGGGTATTAGACAATAAGTATATTGGGCCTTTAAAGGGGTAGTAGACAATAAGTGTATTCGGCCTTTAAAGGGTTATTAGAGAATAAGTATATTTGGTCTTTAAAGGGGTATTATAAGTATGTATGGCCTTTAAAGGGGCATTAGACAATAAGTATATAGTATATTGGGCCTTTAAAGTGGTATTAGACAGTACATATATTGGGCCTTTACAGGGGTATTAGACAATAAGTATATTGGGCCTTTAAAAGGGTCTTAGACAATAGGTATCGTGGGCCTTTATAGGGTATTGGGCAATAAGTGTATATGGCCTTCAAGGGGTATTAGACAATAAGTATATATGGCCTTTCAAGGGGTATTAGACAATAAGTATATTGGACCTTTCAAGGGGTACTAGACAATAAGTATATATGGCCTTTCAAGGGGTATTAGACAATAAGTATCTATGGCCTTTAAAGGGGTATTAGACAATAAGTATATATGGCCTTTCAAGCGGTATTAGACAATAGGTATATATGGCCTTTCAAGGGGTATTAGACAGTAAGTATATATGGCCTTTAAATGGGTATTAGACAATAAGTATATATGGCATCTGAAGGGGTATTAGACAATAAGTATATATGGCCTTAAAAGGGGTATTAGGCAATAAGTATATATGGCCTTTCAAGGGGTACTAGACAATAAGTATATATGGCCTTTAAAGGGGTATTAGACAATAAGTATCTATGGCCTTTAAAGGGGTATTAGACAATAAGCATATAGGGCCTTTCAAGGGGTATTAGACAATAGGTATGTATGGCCTTTCCAGGGGTATTAGACAGTAAGTATATATGGCCTTTAAATGGGTATTAGACAATAAGTATATATGGCATCTGAAGGGGTATTAGACAATAAGTATATATTGCCTTTAAAAGGGTATTAGACAATAAGTATATTGGGCCTTTAAGGGGGTATTGGACAATAAGTATGTATGGACTTTCAAGGGGTATTAGACAATAAGTATGTATGGACTTTCAAGGGGTATTAGATAATAAGTATGTATGTATGGCCTTTCAAGGGGTATTAGACAATAAGTATGTATATTGGGCCTTTAAAGGGGTATTAGACAGTAAGTATATTGGGCCCTTAAAGGGGTATTAGACAGTAAGTATGTATGGCCTTTAAAGAGGTATTAGACAATAAGTATGTATGGCCTTTCAAGGGGTATTAGACAATAAGTATATATATGGCCTTTCAAGGGGTATTAGTCAATAAGTATGTATGGCCTTTCAAGGGATATTAGAAAATAAGTATGTATGGCTTTTAAAGGGGTATTTGACAATAGTTATATATGGCTTTTCAAGGGGTATTAGACAGTAAGTATGTATATATGGACTTTAAAGGGGTATTAGTTAATAAGTATATTGGGCCTTTAAAGGGGTATTAGACAATAAGTATGTTGGGCCTTTAAAGGGGTATTAAACAATATGTATATATGGCCTTTCAAGGGATATTAGACAATAAGTTTGTATATATGGCCTTTAAAGGGGTATTAGACAATAAGTATATGGCTTTTAATTGGGTATTAAACAATAAGTATATTTGGCCTTTAAAGGGGTATTAGGCAATAAGTATATTTGGCCTTTAAAGGGGTATTAGACAATAAGTAGGTATATATGGCCTTCAATGGGGTATTAGGCAATAATTATATATGGCCTTTAAAGGGGTATTAGACAATAATTATATATGGCCTTTATCGGGGTATTAGACAATAAGTATATTGGGCCTTTAAAGGGGTATTAGACAATAATTATATTTGGCCTTTAAAGGGGTATTAGAGAATAAGTATATTTGGCCTTTAAAGGGTTATTAGGCAATAATTATAGATGGCCTTTAAAGGGGTATTAGACAATAATTATATATGGCCTTTATCGGGGTATTAGACAATAAGTATATTGGGCCTTTAAACGGGTATTAGACAATAATTTTATATGGCCTTTAAAGGGATATTAGACAATAGGCATATATGGCCTTTAAAGGGATATTAGACAATAATTATATATGGCCTTTAGAATGGTATTAGACAATAATTATATATGGCATTTAGAGGGGTATTAGACAATAAGTATGTATATATGGCCTTTAAAGGGGTATTAGACAATAATTATATATGGCCTCTAAAGGGGTATTAGACAGTAAGTATGTATGGCCTTTAGAGGGATATTAGACAGTAAGTATGTATGGCCTTTAAAGGGGTATTAGACAATAATTATATACGGCCTTTAAAGGGGTATTAGTCAATAATTATATATGGCCTTTAAAGGGGTATTAGACAATAATTATATATGGCCTTTAAAGGGGTATTATACAATAAGTACGTATATAAGGCCTTTAAAGGGGTATTAGGCAGTTAGTATATATGGCCTTTAAAGGGGCATTAGACAATAAGTATATATGGCCTTTAAAGGGGTATTAGACAATAAGTATATATGGTTTTTAAAGGGGTAGTAGACAATATGTATATTGGGCCTTTAAAGGGGTTTTAGAGAATAAGTATATATGGCCTTTAAAGGGGTATTAGTTTATAAGTATGTATGGCCTTTAAATGGGTATTAGACAATAAGTATATAGTATATTGAGCCTTTAAAGGGGTATTAGACAATAATTACACATGGCCTTTAAAGGGGTATTATAAAAAAGGTATGTATATATGGCCTTTAAAGAGGTAGTAGACAATAAGTATATTGGGCCTTGAAAGGGGTATTAGAGAATAAGTATATATGGCCTTTAAAGGGGTATAAGTTTATAAGTATGTATGTCCTTTAAACCGGTATTAGACAATAAGTATATAGTATGTTGGATCTTTAAAGTGGTATTAGACAGTAAGTATATTGGGCCTTTAAAGGGGTATTAGACAATAAGTATATTGGGCCTTTGAAAGGGTATTAGACAATAGGTATAGTGGGCCTTTAAAGGGGTATTAGACAATAAGTATATATGGCATTTAAAGGGGTAGTAGACAATAAGTATATTGGGCCTTTAAAGGGGTATGAGAGAATAAGTATATATGGTCTTTAAAGGGGTATTAGTTTATAAGTATGTATGGCCTTTAAAGGGGTATTAGACAATAAGTATAGTGGGCCTTTAAAGGGTATTGGGCAATAAGTATATATGGCCTTTAAAGGGGTATTAGACAGTAAGTATATATGGCCTTTCAAGGGGTATTAGGCAATAAGTATATATGGCCTTTCAATAGGTATTAGACAATAAGTATATATGGCCTTTCAAGGGGTATTAGACAATAAGTATATATGGCCTTTCAAGGGGTATTAGACAATAAGTATATATGGCCTTTCAAGGGGTATTAGACAATAAGTATATTGGGCCTTTAAACGGGTATTAGGCAATAAGTATATAGTATATTGGGCCTTTAAATGGGTATTACACAATAAGAGTATTGAGTTTTTAAATGGGTATTAGACAATAAGTATATTGGGCCTTTAAAGGGGTATTATACAATAAGTAGATTGGGCCTTTAAAGGGGTATTGACAATAAGTATATTGGGCCTTTAAAGGGGTATCAGACAATAGGTATATTGGGGCTTTAAAGGGGCATTAGACAATAAGTGTATAGTACCTTTAAATATTATACAGTATCTTCCATCTATCAAACCATCCCATCCATCTACAATCAGCAAATCAATTAATCAATAGATCGTTCAATTAATCAATAGATCGTTCAATTAATCAAGATTCAATGTATCTTCTTCATTCCTCGTTACTTTATTTTCTTTTTTCTCGATTCCTTCTTTCTTTTGACTTCGTTCTTTTTATCGTCTCATCTATCTGTCTGAGTTTTTTTTTCTATAAATCTAGTGTCGTTTTTAACATATATAATTATCGTACTACACTTCGATCTTCGTTCTTACATTTACACAATATAATTTTCAATTTTCTCTTTTGACTTTCTTTTTAAAATTGTTGTTTCATAAATTTCTGAAAATGAATATTTTCACATTTTAGTAAATATATTTTACGCACACACATATCTTTGCACTATGGTATGGCAGTGTAACAGTTATATAATTTTGTTGTCTGTTACTATGCACACGGTTTTAGAATAGAATTGGAAGTACATAATAATGACGCATAATAAAGTCTCTTGGTGATATATAAGATAATTATACTCGACAGTTGCAAGAAACATCAGACTGAATGGAGAATATTGTGATTACGGATGCATCCTCAGCACAAAGTATAGACGTGACTTGACACATATGATATATATTTTGTACCCAGTTTAGAGTGGAATTACGTCATAAAGGAAAGCCATAATTTTCGTCCAACATTAATTGCAGACTTCTTGTACGTTGAACTTCACGGAATTTAGATATCTTTGATCTTGCAATCTATATTTCAAGTATATTTTAAGGATGATCACTCACATACCATAAAAAACTTCTCCCAACATATATATTTGTGTATCTATGTACAATATGTATGTATGTATGTGCGTGTGTGTGTGTGCGTGCGTGCATACGTATATATGTATATATGTTGAGTCCATTTTTTTTAAAAAGAACGTAACATAGAAACATAACCAAACTATACGAGCCAGATGAGATGGGAATAGTGACATTGGTTTATACTTGATATGAAAGTTACAAATTGTATATCACACACACACACACACACACACACACACCAAATGCACCGATCCTTTTGTGGAGATTATTTTTTCCCAAGGAAGCATTATACAGCAGACAAACATATACAAACACGGAGAAATTGGACAAGCGCTTTTGAGATCCATGGACTATGGATCTTCTATTCAAGTTTACGACACCAGCGATAAACAACTACAAATACAAAAACGCAGATAAAATGTGTATTTACGTACTGTTTAGTCACGTTGAAAGCCAAATTATGCATTAGTAATATATACCACAATATAGTACCGTTTACATTAAATGTGAATTTGCTTTCACGTTAACAAAACAGCATGTAAGTATATATATTGTAACACGCACAGGGGTTCCTCTACCGAGCGAATCAATCACCTGCGTGAGGTTGGGCTGGAAGTCCCTTGTTTTTCCCTATTTCCAAGGACTTCCCGACAACATTCGTTGTCAACTGGAAGTTCTCGTAACGCGCCCAGACTATGATAGCTACAATTTTTCTCTAATCAATCAATAAATGACCACAATATCACAATTACAACTTCACATTTGCATGGCTTTTCTTCACATTTGCATGGCTTTTCCTTGTTAGCATTGACGTGGCATGAAGCATACATAACACAATTCAAACTCCCAATGCAGGGAAATACTAAAACTGTATCAATAGAATCTTGTCTCTATTTTTTTTTAGGTACAGATAGGATAAGCTCTAAATATAATTCTTTACTAACATTTCACTTTTCATTATTAACCAATGATGGACCACCAAACCCGTATATTCTCTATTGTATCTGAACCCATTTCTAGACTGGTTCAGAGTTGTTCTTACGAAACCAGTTCATGTCACTGCCAAGTCTCTTAACAACTCTAAGTATGACGTCTGTTCCTAGAAATTGGCTAATTACTCGGGCTGGGAAATATTTTCCATGGTCAACACACACACACACACACACACACACACACACACACACACACACACACATATATATATATATATATATATATATATATATATATATATATATATATATATATATATATATATACACGCACTCACATTAAAAAAATGACTGTGAAATTGCTGGCCACTTGAAGTAGAGGTTACACTTAGTTTAATATATACAAATACAAAAGGTAGAAGTAATAATGTTAGACGAAACGTTGAGGGTGTCTCTCGTGTAAACTATTTCTAACTCTTTAGATCTGTTTCATAGTCCAACTCAGTTTACACATATAATAGAGCAACGGTCATTACAGGAAGCAATCTAGTCATTCCATTTTAGTTCTTCAGACCATGTCTTGCACATATAATGCAGACCAGAAAGATGTAATGATAAGGTGCACGACTAGAATTCGACTACGATTTGATGTCGAGGTCAAAGAATTAGCGGACGATTCTATTGTGTGCATGTAGTCTTTCATTACAGCGTTGGCGCATTAAAAACATGTTTAAAAATAATGAGCCTACTCGATTTTATTAATGCTCATGTATTGCTATGTTGCTGTCTTGTCGGTATCCAAATGAACGAAGAATATACAATAGAGTACAGACTTCACATACCTAAGTCTCCAAAAACAAAACAAGACAAAACAAGACTAGTCAACACGACCTTTGGTCGAAAATACTACGCACTTTTCGCAGTTATTAATTGCATTGTTTGAGGTCAATAACTCATTATTCATATGTACAGCATCACTGATGAAAAATAATCTAAAACGTGGAGAATATCGCTAAAGGATGAGTGGATATTTATATAAACCTCACTCAACAGGAAGCATAAGTCTGTAATTTGAAGTATATTTTTCAAGGAGGTAAGCACAAACTTATGAACGTCAGAACGCATGCGCAAACCAAAAGAAAGACACGTTTCTTAAATATTATTCGCAAAGATCGATACGAAATATTGTATATTTAAAACCGATAAACTAACACTTTTCATCGGCTTCGGCCAATAGAGCGCTAATAACCTGATGTTTGGTCATATCCTATTTGAGAGGCACTGTTCAGAGACAAAACCTTTATATGAATACGTGATAAATTACCGAGTTCCAATCGATCCTCATTTATAGAGCCATTATCTTCATGATAAGACCGATAGCCAGTCGTGCTCCACATTGGATATACACTTGTCCCTCTGAGGCATGGAATATCAAATTTTTTCCAATCTCCATCTCTACTTCTATTTGTGGCAGTAATTATTATCATCAAAAATCGGATATAAATCGACGTTTTTATTTATTTGTTTTTTTAATATTGCTTTCAAGAGCTCAATTTATGCATTTAACTTCCATTTTACAGTTGATAAGCTATCCCTTTAATTACTATTTTCGTAATTTTCAATTCATCTGGCAGTAAGGTCAAGTAAGCTTGTGTATGGCCCTGCATCAGTCGTGCGTCGTGCGTGATGCATCATGCGTCGTACGTCCGTCAACAGTTGCTGTTTTAAACTTCTGAAAAACCATTAGAACTATTTTGATCAAATTTAGCAGAGAACGTCATTGCTTATAGAGGTTTCAAATATGGCCGTCGTTACTAAAGATATAAATACCTTTAAATGAATCTTCTGATATACCGCTGAACGGAATTTTACCAAATTTGAAATAAGGCATCCTTGTTTAAAGAACTTTCAATTTTATTAAAATGATGCCGATCCGCCGTCAATTATGTCCGGCCGTTACTAAAAATAAAATACAATTTTTAAATAACTCTTATCCAAAATTGATGAACACAAGTGGACCAGATAAGAAAGCAACCTGTCTTTAAATCCTATAGAGTGTATACCAAATGATGCCGATCTGCGATAAAACATAGCCGCCGTTGCTAAAAATAGAAACACTTTTAAACTACTTTTTCTCCAAACTGCTCAAAAACTATTTGACCGAATTTGACAGAAAGGATTCCCAGCATATCGTCTTTTTATGCCTTGCAAATGATGCTGGTCTGCCGTCTAATGTGGCCGCAATTACTAAAATAGAAAACCCTTTAAACGACTTGTTCTGAAACACGGTCAAACAGAATTTCTTTAAATTTGATGGAAAGCATTTTTCCATAAATCCTTTTCATACTGATTACAAATGATGCCCATTTACCATAAAATATAGTTGCCATTGCTAAAAAAAAAAGGGGAAACATTATACGACTTCTCAAGAAAAACACTTTCGGAATTTTACCAAATTTGACAGGAAGCATACATGAATAAAGGGTCTTTAAGTTCTGTAGAAATGATGCCGATTCGCCATAAAATATGTCCATCGTTACTAAAATAGAAACTAAACTTTATACGTATTCTTCTCCAAAACCCCTGAATAGAACTTGACCAAATTTTACGGAAAATGTTTGGGCATGAATTCTTTTCAATTTGTGCCTGAAACAATTTATTACGTTGCTATTAGTAATGACAGGCCATATAGTCGTTCTAAAATCAATAAGATTATTATGACAACCACGGTCTTGAGGTCAGTTCAGAATGACCACTATCTGCATCCGGTGCTTGCCTCATTCGGAACATCATCTTCCCTTTCCGATACGGGTCGAATAGCTTCGACTCTCTGAAATAGACTCAGGTAATCATAGTGATACTTCCCAAATTGGTAATTTTTGGGGCATATGAACATGCAGCTAGAAGTGCGAGGAACAGATTCTTATAAACTGATAGATGTTGAAAATAATAATTGACGACGTTTCAACAATCAATGAAATACCTGCTGCACTTTCAATTTTTAATGTTATTCCTGCTACTTTGTAGTGAAATAGTTATGCAATAGAAAACAAAACCAGGTCATGGGGGAAGAAAAAAAAAGTTTCCAAACTTTTGGTGCTCTAGACGGCGCTGTGGGTGTTAATTAAGGTTAATTTTATTAATAATGAAATTACAGCATGCCAAATCACACCTATGAGGTAAATATATTTAAAAGTTTTTTTAGTCAGGGTGAATGTTGTAGCATTAAATTAGTTGTATATTAGAATAACGTCTTTTTTACGTCATGCACATTATGACGTCATGATCTTGATGCTTACTTTTTGCCCTCATTCCCCCCCGCCCCGACTGATATCTGAAATGCGTTTACTAGTGCACAACTGAAGAGTTTGCCTAGAGAAAAGGATTTGTTTTTGGTTGTGGTGGTTGGATTTGCAGATAAATAAAACTGTACTCATTCATGACGATCAATTGCGATATTGTGTAGTACATATTATGTCACAAAACCCCACACTTCAAAGCAGCCAAAGGCGATATTATCTCGTAAGAATTTGCTTTCTTGAATATTTTAGGTATTTAGCGTATCCTAAAAATACCGCGTTGGGACAATGGACGATTGGCAGGTTATGCATAGTCTTTATGAATGCTGCCTCCAATATCTTCAGTAAATATATCATAAACCTATAGAGTACCAGTTAGACCTGCACTGAAATTACAACAGCTTTTACTTACTATGGACAATGTGTTTTTAATTTTGCGACAATAAATTTGATGAATCGCCAAAAGAGAGAAAACTACGTCTCTAGTTACCACACTAATTTCTGTAAAATCAAAGATTTTCTTTTGAAAAATTAACTACTTTATTGCAAATGATCTTTGGTTTAAAGCGAAAATTGAAAGAAAATTAGTTCAAGATATGTACATGTTATTTAACTGAATTGGCCAATGTTTACAGACCATCATTTAACCAGGCTGCTTTACGGCCTCTCAAGCTAATCACCCCAGATGTCATTACATAATAAATCAAACACAACTTGGTTTAAGCGTAGGCAGCGGTCGATTGCAATGCTGAATAAACAACGATTGACTGACATCTGGTGGTAGGTAGGTCGATTAAGGTTATTAGATGCATTATAAATCCTCCTTGTACAATCATTTTAGATTTTATTTGGGGTGTTTTTTAAGTAGAAAGACACTCATAAATACAATAAGGGTTATGACATCTATAAAATGGACGAAGAGACACTTTTGTTAAGGTAGTGGCAGAAAAATAAAGTTTGGATTCTGTCTTTATTAAACGCGTATCCCAGCGATTCCCCATTTTGACCTACACGACAAAGTTTGAGATTTTGCGTAGGTCCCTGAGGGTGATTAAGGACTACCCGAGGGCAAATGTCACGTTGGTTTATGCATTTGTTTTTTTAATTCCCAGTTAAGTATGTTCATAGCTCTATGATGGGGATCTCTATAGTTTTTAAGTTATGACTCAAGGGCTCTAAGTCCATTACGGTAAAGGATGGACTCTATGATTAATATGAGTTACATGTATAAATTTACATTTTCATGCCCAGTTAGTATGTGTATTGTTATAAGGTGGGGATATCAGTAGTTTTAAAGTAATGGCATAGTAGCTCAAAGTCCCCGGGGGTATAAATGGACCCCGGGGCCAATGTCAGTTGCATGTATAAATTTGTCTTTTCAGGTCTCAAAAGTGCATATATAGTTATAAGATGGGACACTCAAACGTTTCTGGGATATGACCCAGGAGTTATGTTCCTGTGGTTAGGGGATGGACCCGGGGGTCAATGTCAGTTGTATGCATAAAATGTTTTAGTTTTCAGCCCAACTTAGTGTGTGTATGTTTATATTGTATGGATCTCGATATTTTTTATGTTGATACCCAGGGGCTAAGTTATGTTAATACCCACGGGCTATGTTATGTTAATACCCAGGGGGTAAGTTTGTTGGTGTAGGTGAGGACATCGAGTGTCATGACCCAGGCATCCCGATCAAACCTATGTTGATACTTGGGTCATTGATCCGAAATACCAATTCTCATAGATGTGAGACCTAAAACTCGTGTTTCTTTCTTTTCTTTTTTTAAATTTTTTTATCTTCTTAAATGTATGCAGAATCACCCCTAGACTCCATGTCGCTCCAGTAGGAGCGTGATCGGAATCCCAAAAGAACTGGCACAATTATCCCCCATATTACTGTCATTGACCTAAGTATCACGTGTCAAGTTTTAAAAGTGTAGGAAAAAGTGTACCGTATATATGCGTACTAAAATGTACGTACAGACGGACTATATATTCACACTTCTTTGAGACATTAAAGAAAAACAAAAACTAATCAATATATTTAATATCTAACATTTTTAGCGTAATTTCAAGTAAAGTAAATTCTTTTGCGACATGCTGAAAATGGTTTAATGTTTGTGTTGTCTTCAGATTACGTGATGTTTTCATATTGAAATTAAACATAAACAAAACAAAACACACACATACACACAAACACACACACACACACACACACACAATGATAACTAATCATATTAGGGCTAATTCTATATGTGTTTAATAAACAGACTCATTTTCAAAAGTGTGACTCCTCGGGTCACAAGTACCTGGCGAAATTAAGAAAACATTACGACATTCGTCTTGGTAACTACCATGTTAAAGTGCCTGTAGATTCACCTTCTAAAGTTGATGTATGTTTATTTTGAGCACGGTGCCCGATGCATTTGCATTTTTCTCTTTCTCTCTATATTTTTTCTTTCATAAAGTGATATAATTCCTAATATATGTACAAAAGTATTTTTAAAATCTGAGGGTAAAAAGCAGATAAAATGTTGTAAGGACTGAGACGGGGCAAAAACCTATTGAATCCTAGCTAAAAGTTCATTGGGAGGGCCATATTACCATTCTGCCCACATCGGGATGCCCATATTACCATTCTGCCAACAAAGACAATATTAATTTTGGAACCCCAACATTTGATACCTCTGATTTATAGACTTAGGTCCAACCTATCATTTATTGAAATATGAATAATTTTTGATGCAAATCGTCTGATTAATCATTTATCTCAAAGCAGAGAAAAGTTAATTATTTTGTATTTCATATTTTAAAAAAATTTGAAATATTCTAAACTACACATAAGGTCACGTTATGCACATTTTTTCTTCTTTATTTTGACCGCTTTCTAAATAATATTAAGGACGATGGTGCAGTATGGATCTAATGATAGTTCGTTCAGAGTTGTTTCCCTTACACCGCTTGTTGTTCATTCACTTTCTATATCTTGTACTTAGACTTGTCATTGTCAGTGATATATGCTCATGTTCCGGACTAGCGATTGTTTGTAGTTGTCCTTTATCTCTGATGTGCTCGTGTTTACCGAATAGTTATACATAATTTTGTCACTCGCTAATATGTTGATATTTATCATGATGAAATGTTGGCATTTCACACACAGAGAATTATAAAGTCAACAAAAGGATTCTATCAAATAGTATTTGCCTACTTTCTTTGTTTACTGACGTCGTATAAAAAGGAAGACGATTAAGTTCAGGGCATGGGTGTAAGAAAATGTACTCGTTTAACCACAAATTACCATACATAACAACAAATATGTTGTTCCAATTTCTTTTCGTTAATCATGAGTGGTCTTAAGCTGATAAATAAGTGGGGAAAATCACATGATTTATCCAAACACTCCAAACAGCAAGTTTCCTTACGGTCTTTGGAAATAAAAGAAAGCAACCCCTCCCACCTACACCCCTCCCTTCAAAAGAAAAACAAAAACAAGGATTTATTTGGAAAACAAATCAATGCTACATAGATATGTTATGGGATGATGGAAAATCACAATGATATACGTTGTCCTGCATAATTGCTTGGCGAGTAACCTTACATGCAGGGGCATCCCAACGTATCCTCTTGATAAAAGAGATATATTGCTCCAAAAGGTCATTGATTTTCCTTAATCATAAATCGTGTATCAATTACAGTTTCTGAAAAATCTCCTTTTCTCAGCCTGTTCGGGGAGATTTCGTATCCAGGGAATTAAAAATATTAGACGTCATTAATCACCTCGGACATATCGCACTTTTGTGATGAAATCCCCAATAGTGGCATTACATCTTATTTAATGGAAAATAATTATATGCAATGTGATGAAAGACATTTTTGTTCCATATTACTGTACAAAATATGGCCTGTCCTAAAATGATCGCATTCTGACAGTTTTTGTTTGTGAAATGTCGGTGTGAATTAACACTTTCAGTGCCTAAATTCTGTCTTGCCATCATACGTGCATCAATTTGTATCTATCTATCTATCTATCTATCTATCTATCTATCTATCTATCTATCTATCTATCTATCTACCTATCTATCTATCTATCTCTCTCTCTCTCTCTCTCTCTCTCTCTCTCTCTCTCTCTCTCTCTCTCTCTCTCTCTCTCTCTCTCTCTCTCTCTGCCGGTATCTATCTATCTATCTATCCATCCATCCATCCATCTATCTATCTATCTATCTATCTATCTATCTATCTATCTATCTATCTATCTATCTATCTATCTATCTATCTATCTATATATCTATCTATCTATCTACCTATCTATCTATCTATCTATTTATCTATCTATCTATCTATCTATCTATCTATCTATCTATCTATCTATCTATCTACCTATCCATCCATCCATCTATCTATCTATCTATCTATCTATCTATCTATCTATCTATCTATCTATCTATCTATCTATCTATCTATCTATCTATCTATCTATCTATCTATCTATCTATCTATCTATCTATCCGCGCATGTTTTTTTATTATCTTATTTTTCTTTCAATTTTTATGATTCTTTTCTCGATTCAGGTGAGTAACAAGACTAGTTAAGCGATGGTTGTTTAAAGAGAACAGGTAAGATTTTAATATTTTAGTGTTATTAATATTGTAAAGAAGATATAATTGTAGAATCCTATGAGCTATTGTATTGGGTGTATGGGTATACTGGAAAATAATTAATAGCAAGACAAAGAAATCAAGGTAAAAAGACTGAAAGAAATACAATCCATCAAAGGGCCACATCCTAGTTACCCTCTCTTTTGAGCTCGCCATCCCACGGATTGACAAAATTACTGCATTTTGGCAGCAGATAAAAACAGCGGTTTTCATTGCCCAGAGGAGTAGTTGGTGCTAGTAAATGTCCACCCTTTTTCATCATCAAATTGCAAGGAAATAGAAAAACAAAAACAAAAACAAAACATAAATGGTATCTGCGATGACTTTTCCGTCAATGCAATCCTATTTGCGAAAGGTTTTAGAAACAAAAAGAAAAAAAATAATTAGAAAGAAATGAAACATGGGGTCACGTTGACTCGGTGAAATGATAAAAATACCTCTTCCTGCGTCTTGATTTTCCGTTAGTGTCAGTATTGTACTGTAGGTTTAATTTGTTTCAAGCACAGTGACCTACACATTTTTTTTAAAATTTAAAAATCAGGTCGCATTCAGTATATCTAACCAAAGTATCAAAAAAATTTAGACACAAGAAATAGATAAAATCCAATAAAAAAGTCTCCATCCAGGGCTCAGTCCCGCTGAACCCTATATAAAAATCCAATAAACATGTCTAATCCAGGGCTCAGTCCCACTGAACCCTATATAAAATCCAATAAACATGTCTAATCCAGGGCTCAATCCCGTTGAACTCCGCGTAATATCCAATGCACATGTCTCATCCAGGGCTCAATCCCATTTTGAACCCTATGTAAAATTTTATAAACAGGTCTAATCCAGGCTCGATCCCACTGAACCCTGTGTATATCCAATAAACATGTCGCACCCAGGGGGCTCAATTCTATTGAACATTGTATAAAATCCAATAAACATGTCTCATCCATGGCTATGAACCTTATATAAAATCCAGTCGACATGGTCATATTACAATTATGACCATAGTGAAAAAATTATTTCGATGACCACCCCACCCACCCTACCCCACCAATTTTATTTTGACGTTAATATTTGGATTCAGTCCTCAGTTTATTCCAGTATGAACAATTTCTGGATGTAAATAGTTTCAGTAGTCTTCCAATTTAAAGTAAAAGACTACCCGTATAACATCGATTAACAAGAACTTCCAGAAGCAGTGGCTGTGAGACTACCTTGCTGTTTATGCAATACGATTCTTGCCAGATATCGTAATTAGCCGTAATAAGTTATCTCCCTTAGCATGGTTGCTAGGTGTTGTGCATGTAAGGTAGGAGAGTGACTTAGTTGCTTATATTGACATGTGGCTTTATTTATGGTTTTTGCCGCCATTAGTAATTTTTTACACAAAGTTTGAAAAAGAGGGATACACTCAGGAACGAAAATGGGTGATATTTTGGCATATTTTGCATTTATGTTATTTATTAAAATATCCCAGGTTGGTCTGTGATGTACCGTGAGGAGCGTCATCTAGGTTTATGAGTGTTTCTGGGTTTTTTTAGGGTCTTATACGGGAAGAAATATCTTATTTTCTCATTGAACTAACAACAAAGTTATTACTCTTCGTTGCTGGTAATGTTTAATTTATATTAGATTCATCTGTGGTATACGACAGGACGTCATCTGTGGTATACGACAGGACGTCATCTGTGGTATACGACAGGACGTCATCTGTGGTATACGACAGGAATTCTTGTGTGGTATACAACAGGACTTATTGCATGGAATACGACAGAACTTCTGTCCTACCTTCCGGTGTGTTCCAAAACTAAAAATAAACTATCTTCAAGGAAGCGTATTGTGTTTTCCTGTATCAATAATGCCGTTACTATGTAAAAATTAAAACCACAACACTCAGAGGCAGTCTGTACACACATTTTACATAGCTATCACCATGACAACACCAATATAAGTAGCCCCTACATCCACTTATTACCTTATCTACATAGCTATCCTGATGTAAACACCAACTGAAGTAGCTCATAGTTCGCCTAATGATGTCATAGACCGTATATACTCGCGTATAAACAAAGTCCAAATGCAAACAACATAGACCATGATCTGCCGTCGCTTAATGCGCCGGCAGATCAGGGTCTATGTTGTTTGTTCTACTGATTAGTGCTTAAAAACTGCATAGATCCAGATCAGCCGGCGCATTATGCGACGGCAGATCTGGGTCTATGCAGCTTTCAGTTGGTATGAGTTTATACACGAGTACATACGGTAATAACTATCCTGATGTAAACACCAATTGTAGTAGCCCCTTTATCCATTTATGACGTTATCTATATAGCTATCCTGATATATACTCGAATTAATGGAGCCCCTAGATCTAGGGCCGGTTTAAAGCTAGGCAAACTAGACCGTCACCTAGGGCGGCAAACTTTCAGGGGGGGGGGGGGGGGGCTAAAAAATTAATGAATAATAAAAAGAGAGAAATAGCGTAAAATAGAAGATAATAAGCGTCTAAAAATAGAAAGAGAAAAAACAGAAGGAAAGACATGTACAATATTCAATTTCGAAAGTTAATTGTGGAAGAGGGGGGCGCAAGGCTGAAGGTTTGCCTAGGGCACCAAATACCCATGCGCCGGCCCTAATTAGATCCTCTTATGACGTTATCTAAGTTTTATCAATTAATATGAAACATTTTTAAAAATCACTGTTAAGCCAGACAATCCACTTTTTCTTAAATAAAAAATTCCTCTCACTTGGGCTTTTTGCATGATACATGAAAATTGTATGGAAAAATCACCTCGTAATTTCCTTATAACTTCTATATATATAAATAATCGCATAATATTTGTATTAGGAACAAGCCGTTATGGAGAATTAAGCATAGCCTTTTGCCTTGCACCTATAGAATATACTGATTGATGTGATAACTGAAAATTTATCATAGACCATGAGTAGAGGGTGGGGGTAATATATATATATACATACATATATATATATATATATATATATATATATATATATATATATATATATATATATATATATATATATATATAATAACGTGTTTATCATGTTACAGATATCTTTTCTTTTCTTTTTTTTTTAGGTGGTATCGTAAACTATATTTTAAACTTAATCGATATAATCCGAGAAGTACAGGTCAGGAAAAGTTCAAGCCCCTCATTTACCGATGAAGTTGTTATGCATTTATACCATAACAATCTAATCGATATAGTCAGCCACAGGGACAATCTATCAGTGACATTTTTATGTTGAAGGGTTTCTTTACCACTTATTATGATAAGAATGATTCATCATTTATAATAAGTGTTTTTCGTCGCCTCCACTTGTATGGTAGTTCCCCTTTTTTTGTCCCCATTTATTGATGGTCGCTCTTGGGTCGACAGATAGAGAAAGAAAGAGATCACTCTGGCCTCCCTTTGCGGAGGTGTCACTCCTTGCGATGTGCGATGGTTACATTGCTGGGGTGCGAAAGGGTACCGGGTTCGAACTGCAAAAGGAAGTCAGAACTCTAAGATGCAGAGGCGTAGCAACTTTTATTAAAATCAAACAATACTCAATATAGGAATTACACTTGAAATTATATAATCTAGATACAGAAATACGCATACATATATTAAACTTATTCAAAGCTTACCAACTTCATACGATTCTGTAATTTCTGTCTTTTAAACAATAATGTAACTAATTAAATATCGAATAAGCCAAAGATAGCCAAAATATACTTCGAATAAAGTAAGTATTCAATATTTCGAACTAATACCTAAATCGTTTCGTCGTAAGGACAAATTATTAAATATTGGACCTTAAATACCGAAATATCATGCAGTGGCGTACTAAGGGTAAATGGCGCCCGGGGCGACAATGATGGCCAGAATACGAGGCCCGAATTTTTATCAGCTGTTTTGGCGCCGCATGACCTCTGGCGATACCCCCCCCCCCCCCCCCCCCGCTCCGTTCCTACGCTACATATATCATGTTTTGTATTTAAATGCATTTTTTTTCTAAATTAATTATCATAAAGCATGAAGTTGGCAGCAAGTTGTTTTAACAATACTCCAATACTACCATTACAATACACATAAATCCCTAGTCAAGTTTACACAATCCATAAAACATTATAGTTCATAATTAATATTACAGAATAAAAAGAACACACGTTTCAAGCGAGAAATGAAATACTTTCCATCAATGTCTTCCAATAACAATTAAATGCATTGGGGTACTAAGAAAACGTCTTTAAAATACAGCAAAATCTATTTGTCTTACCTGCAAAAGGAAGTCAGAACTCTAAGATGCAGAGGCGTAAGAAATTTGTAACCTTGCTCCATAAAAGGCCAGGGGTTAGGGTAAAACGAACCCACCCTTGTGCTCTGGAGCCGCGAGAGTTTACGAGATTTCTGCATAACACATTCCTTTTTTAGAAAAGGTCGCAGGTTGGTTAAAGCTCACGCCACCTGACATTAGAGTTCATGACCTTCCCCACACAAGTATATGTTTTCAAATTACGTATGGTGTGGAGGAATTTGCTAACAAAAAAGCAATTTCCGGCCTGTATAATCTTTTACCTGTGCAATGTTACTTAACTCTAATGATACTACATAGCGTAGAATATAGGAGTAATCAGTGTACTATATTCATGCAATGTAAGGTATTGTATGATTCACCTTCTACAAATTCAGCTTTTATTAAAAATTATAAAAAATTTAAGTTATAAGAACAAAAATTGTTTTTTTATGAAAATTCATAGAAAATTATATTGTAAAAATATAGTCAGCCATAGTGACAAACTATCAGTGATATAGTCAGTCACAGGGACAAACTATCAGTGATATAGTCAGCCACAGGAACAAACTATCAGTGATATAGTCAGCTACAGGGACAAACTATCAGTGATATAGTCAGCTACAGGGACAAACTATCAGTGATATAGTTAGCCACAGGAACAAACTATCAGAGATATAGTCAGCCACAGGGACAAACTATCAGTGATATAGTCAGCCACAGTTACAAACCATCAGTGATATAGTCAGCCACAGGGACAAACTATCAGTGATAGAGTCAGCCACAGGGACAAACTATCAGTGATATAGTCAGCCACAGGGACAAACTATCAGTGATATAGTCAGCCACAGGGACAAACTATCAGAGATATAGTCAGCCACAGTGAAAAACTATCAGAGATATAGTCAGCCACAGGGACAAACTATCAGTGATATAGTCAGCCACAGTGACAAACTATCAGTGATATAGTCAGCCACAGGGACAAGCTATCAGTGATATAGTCAGCCACAGGGACAAACTATCAGAGATATAGTCAGCCACAGGGACAAACTATCAGTGATACTCAGGAAATTGAAATGTAAGCTGTAATTCAGCTACGTCTTTTTTTTTTCTTTCTTTTTTTTTTTTTTTTGAACAAGGTCTATCTGTTGTTGACTGACCTGACTTGTTTTCCTTCTATCGAACAATGACCTCTTTTCAATTTCATGCAAAAAGAATGTGGCTATAATGAGATCGAAATAGCTTTTATCTTATCCGTTACTTTATTGATCCCCAGGTTTTATGCTTAATTTAGGTCATCATTAATATTTATTGTTTAATCAAAGTAAAATATTTCCCTTGTCAGTACTATTTTGTCCGAAACTCGTTCGTTACTCCCTGCAAAAATGATGTCAATACGTTAGTCATAAACCTACACAAGCAGCGTATGAAACTCGGATCTTTACGCACATCCGGTGTCACACGAAAAGCCAGGCGAAACCGACGGTTTCAAAATTACTTCCCTTTGGGCATTACGCTAGTCACTTTTAAGCCTTTACTTTGGATAGTAACGACAACTCTACGTAGCTACGCTCTCATTATAATCAGGGAATTTTACATGCCGCTTTCCTACCAGTTGTATTAAATATAAGTTTTTAGTATCATTTATGTTTATACTTTCAGAGAAAATAATTATAATCTCATTTGCATGATATTATGGTTATTTTTTAAAATGTTCTTTATTTGAGAGTCGCCAATTTACAATGATGTAGGTCGCTCTATAAAAGATGGAAACGTTGTCAGTCGTACAGTACCGATATGTAACTACCTAATTGCTCACCACCAGCTAGACATCATCCCCCCCCCCCCCCCACCGTACGATACGAAGCAGACCGGCCTTCAAGGGTTCTAAGGCCGCATAAACATCTGGTAGCATACCTTCCGCCGCCAGGGGTAATACCCAGCCCTTTTAAGGGCTAAAAGAATTGCCTAATATGCCTTTGGTTTTCCTTTTGGCTTGAAAACCGATTTCGAAATAACTTTTTAAAAACAGCTAATTTGATCCTTTCGACCACCGTTTCAAAAATCACTTGATAATATCTAAATAAGATCACAAAACATTAATAATGGGTTACAATAACCCGGTTTGAAGTTGATTTTGGAATATTTAAAGTATACTATGTACACGAAATTTACAAATCGTTATGAGTAGGAAAATTCTTTTAAACTGGTATACATGATCTTAATTACAATATGTGGTTAACACCCAATTGGTATTAGGGACAGCACGATTTAGCTAACTCGGCAGAATTTGATCACGTACATTCATGGCGTTTCAGTGCATCCGTTCCGTCTCCCTTGCCGAGCCCAAGCTGACAGCCTCGCTCCAGACATACAGATTGGTAGTACGCTTTGCGTGCATTACATCTAAACCTGTAAACATTGCGGTTCTAATTCTATGTACAGGTCGAAGTAAGTTTACACACCATCCTATATCACGCCGTCAATGAACCCTACATAGTGGGGTAACCATGCAGCGATGGAGTGGTGTAAATTAAATAGTGTAACGCACAGTAAGGCGTTCAGTGATTTGCAGCTCGGTAACCCATTGACGACTAATGTCCGAACACGAACTAAATCCAACTAACGAACGAACGAAGTCGTACAGTCCCGACGTACATAGCCGAATGGCCGCACAAGTCGTAAAATGAAAAATCATCATCAGTCGTACATGGTCGAACGACCGCACACAACTATAATTAAAAAAATCATCATCATCAATCGAAACGTGGGTGGGAGCAAAGAGGATTAAGAGATGTTCTGCCCATTGCTAGTAGAGAAAAATATCGATAAAATGCTAAAACGTACCTAGCAAACACAAATTTATTTTAATGTAGGCCCCTTCTTTTTATGTGGTCTTTGATTATTCACGGAGACAGCGAACTGCGCATGTACTCTACCGGTGGCAGGGTTAGGTAAATACACAAGGAACAACCGTGAATGTAATTGTAAACGTTAAAATAATTCATTATATATGAATCATAAATTCATATGACTGTCGTTGTGCATAAAAAATCAAAATATGACTTGTTTCATACATAAAGGTAAATCTCAAATCTAACAACACAACTTTCAAAAGTTAATAACAGTCATTACACAATGCGGGTTGCCATTCTGAAACCAAAACTAACAGAAGGGTTAGGTACGGGACGCAACTTTTGTCATTTCAGAAATCTTCTATTACCCATAGCTGATGCTCGGACATTATCAGGTAATTTGCATTTTCATAGATATTTATTGTGTGGTCAGATAAAGAGTTTTCTCCATATCCGAAACTTGTCTCTTGACATTTATTTATAATTTCCTTGAAGCAGAAAGTTAGAAAGGATATGCTCATCGTCATCATCATTTCCTTCCCTGGATAAAACATAAACAGTTTGGTGTAGGCAGGGGGAGGGGGCAAAAGGACTAAATTATGGAATTGGACCAGGGGCAAGAAAAAATAGGGACTAAAGTATCAAACTGCATTAGAGTTTAACAGCAGCAAAGCGTTTGTCGCCAATTTCATTATCTTTTTTTTCAAAACGACTCCTGAAAATGACATTGTTGACGTTGTATAATAGCTTCATTATTTATTGAACTTCTGACAATGGTGGAATTTGTATCATATGTAGAGAAAAAAGAAATGAAGAAAAAAAAACTCTTAAGTTTTACAATAGAACACATTGTTTTACTTTTAGGAACAATTTGATGGATTCCTAAAATCTAAAGAAATCCTAAAGACTTTCTCAGAACAAAGCAGGGCTCTCCTCGGTATAATTAACGATATTATGAATTTTGGGTATTCTTCTATGACTAGTGTATGTTCAGTGAAATGTTTATTATTGCCTGAGAAGCAACAAGAAAGAATTCAGAAATATCATTTTGAGAGGAGGGATATGTGATTTAGCGAGATAAATGGCCTGGTCATAAATTTTGTCAAAGACGCTGTCTGACATACTGCTTACAAACGTTACTTAGCAACGTCTTCAAAAACACAATGTCCTTGTAGATGTGTGATAAATATCAAATTTCGTTTTGATCGGATACGTAAAGAATGAAATCATTTGAATAACTGTGTGTTCGAATAACTTTTTGTTCATAATATTTTGTCACTTATTTCATTAATTTAAAATCCAAATAACACTCCTATAATGCCATCTAAGTATTTTCATAAATGAAACCATATCTTTTACCACATTTGTGAAATCATTTATATCAGACTGTTCGTTTTCTCTGTCCGAAGTGCATTGATGCATTCACAATATTAATTTTCCAGACATATATTTTGGCACATAATCTGATATATCACACATAATCTGATATATCACATAATCTGATATATCACACATAATCTGACATATCACACATAATCTGATATATCACACGAGTATGACAAATTTTGAGGATAACACTGACATTGACGGACGCTAATATGAATTTGCTGTCGTCAGTGGTCTGCATACCGGCGGTCTTTGGGGCTTGTCAAATATACTTTCTGAAAACGCTGAATGTTAAAGTAAAAAGTTGGGTTTTAGTGATCCACAATATCAGTTCACGTCATTTGCATTCAGGTATCTTTTTTATGCCAAGAATAACATGAAAATGTAGATATTAATTTCATTGAAAATAATTCTTATAAAGATGTCATAAGACTGTGATAATAGTTATAAAGATGTCATAAGACTGTGACAATAGTCTTTGCTAAAAGGAAAAAAATGGGGACAAGCAGACAAGAAGGGTCACGCGTCAATCCCGTTGTAAGAGATAGCATATATTTCCTTTGTTTCCTACTTAAATAAATAGATTTACCAAGAAACTAGAAATGGCTCATATTTAATACGCCTAGATTTATACAATGGCCAAGATCTCATACGCCTAGATTTATCCAATGTCTCAGATCTCATATACCTAGATTTAACCAATGGTCCAGATCTCATACTCCTCGATTTATACAATAAACCAGATCTCATACTTATACAATGAACCAGATCTTATACTCCTCGATTTATACAATGAACCAGATCTCATACTTATACAATGAACCAGATCTCATACTTATACAATGAAATAGATCTCATACTTATACAATGAACCAGATCTCATACTTATACAATGAAATAGATCTCATACTTATACAATGAACCAGATCTCATACTCCTCGATTGATACAATGAACCAGGTCTCATACTTATACAATGAACTAGATCTCATACTTATACAATGAACCAGATCACATACTCCTAGATTTATACAATGACCCAGATCTCATACGCCTAGATTTATAGAATGAACTAGATCTCATACTTATATAATGACCCAGATCTCATACTCCTCGATTTATACAATGAACTAGATCTCATACTTATACAATGAACCAGATATCATACTCCTCGATTTATACAATGAACTAGATCTCATACTTATACAATGAACCAGATCTCATACTTATACAATGAACCAGATCTCATACTCCTCGATTTATACAATAAATTAGATCTCATACTTATACAATGAACCAGATCTCATACTTATGCAATGAACCAGATCTCATACTTATACAATGAACCAGATCTCATACGCCTAGATTTATATAAAAGTTGAAAATATCCTAATTGTTTGTACATTTTCTAACAATATATGAATATGGTAGAAGTTCTAGTAATCGACCAATCAGTTTATCTGAAAAAGTATCGTTTTTCCACTCATAGTCATCCTTATACTTTATTATAGTTGACCGACCTTTTAAACTTGCTATTACTCGAACCATTGCCATGACCCTCTATGAATCTGGACAATCGATGCACTACTTTAGTTTGCTGAAAATGTAGAGGGAAGAGATGTTAAATAATTCATCTACGCTAATTATGTTTTTTTACAATTATGTTTCGTTCATTTTCCTGATCAAGAGAGGTTTGTGTGACCCCAAGGTTCATTATATCAAAGAGAAAGATCGTGGATTTCTTTTATTTTTCGTTTAATTTTAATCCAGAAAATATACAGGCATTGATGCGTCAAAAATGAATCATACTTCATGGATAATTCTGACAAACATTGTCTACAATAAAAAAAGAATAGGAAAATAGGGAAGGAACGGTGCGTGTTGCTTTCATTCTAAAAATAACAAATTTTATACTTGTTATGTTCTGAGTTGGCGGAAAGAACTAGTTTTATATGGCGTATGAACATATCTAACCGTCAGGCCGAGACTTATTCCTACGCCATGTCAGACATGATTCCCGTACTCGGAACAATATACGAATACGGTTTTCCATTTATACACACCCAACCTTTGTTCATACTTTCTTTTTTATTTTTGTAGACAAACTATTTAACTATAAATAAAAGGTACCAAAGGATTTGTAAAAGTATGATTCGGTATCTCCAAGACTCGCGGACATTACTGAAAACGACGAAATGTTTTAGCCGTGATGTGTGATACGGAACTGCGGATCGAACAGACATGTCGAATGGCAACTCGCCGATGTTACATTAAATGCGTATGTAACAGGAAATTACTTACAAAATACAGAGGATGGTATCAAGGAAACGGTGCCAGATCCAAGCGAGAGACATAATAACATCAATTGATTGTATTTTCTAAATTTCTGTTATTGAAAATACGCAAGAGTCCAATAATATAAGGATTATACACTATTTACTGTGTGGAAATGTTTGCAGGAGCACGAGGAAAGAGTTTTAGTCCGGAGTTCGAATACATCAAACTGTGTATAATCGTTATTTTTGCACGAGCAGTTATCTGATACAAGAGACATATACCAATTACATTATAAAAGACAGCTTTTCACTATGGAAACTCCCTGTTCTCAAACAGCATGTGAAATTCCAGTGTTTGAGTACACATGAGGTCTCTCGAGAGCACGATGTCAAACCAGTCAGAACCGGCACGATCATATAAGAATACAGTAATCCGGCCAATTTAGTCCTTTAAAAAAATATATTTCCGAAAGCAAGTCACATATCTCTGAGATGTGTAATGAAGGATCTCTAAAGGAAAGGTACATGAAAGCTTTGCGCAGAGCAAGAATAAAACAGAAGATATCTGACAATTTTGTGACAGATACAGGTTCTGTATCTAAATCATTTCAACGACAGTACGTGTCTTGAACAGCACACCATATTTATATGCAATGTTCATTCTCAATCCCATAACGTAACAAGTTCATCATATCATCTTCTTTGCAAAATCCTTTCATAGTCAACCAGGCGCTCAAAGGAATTTCTTTATGTGACACTATTACTGGGGTTCAGTAAGCAATATCACGTAAATTGATGTATCAGACCTATGTATTGCCGCTCTCCATCTTTAGTAACGATTCCGAGTTCCTTTGTACCAGACGTAATTACTTCTATCTGTACGTGTTGAAATAACTAAGCCATTTCTCCACTGAATTAATGAGGCACTTATCTGACCTGATGGAATAAATAAGTATCATTACAGAGATGAAAGAGGTACTTCCCGTTGTCCCTCAAAATAATTGCTAGTCAACCTGGTTGCTAAATCGATAGTTTTCCTAATAGGCAGAAGAGCTTGGACATAATTTGACATAAGCTATCATTTCTGTACAATCAAAACTTGCTCTAAACAATTGATCTCCGTGCTCAAATAAAACAAAAAAATGCTTCCAAACACATTAACCAATTTTAGGTCTGCTCGATACAATAAAATTAAATATAGTTTATAGATGCAGGAATAATATATATATATATATATATATATATATATATATATATATATATATATATTTATATATATATATATATATATATATATATATATACACACACACACACACAGGGCCGTCGTAAGGGGCGGGCGACTGCCCAGGGCGCCAAGCCTTGGGGAGCGCCATTTTGCGGAGTTTGTGGTATTTTTCCGAGCGTGGGGGACGTCAAAGGCGACGTTTGCGCTGGGCGCCGTTTCGTCCAGCGCAAACTTGCGACGGCCATTTATTTTCATATATATATATACCAAATGTACCTAACTTTCGGGAACATCTACATGTTCTTGGGTTTTTTTTCTGTTGCCACATCATAGAGGGTGCAGATAAATTTGTTTTCATTAGGTTTTATAGCTGTTGAGCCATTTTCGAAATACTTTTTATTTTTAGCTCGAAAAAATCACGCATTTTTTTAAAAAGACGTCCTTACTGTTCACAATTATCATGTGACATTCGTGCATCTGTGTATAAATATTCTAATGCACATAGCCAGCATTTCTACATACTTACGTGCGTTCATACATACATACATATTGTGGGTGCAGTGCACGCTATCGTCTCTGTTAGCATTTATAGAACATTTGGTCTCTGTTTATTTTGTTTCGAGTGTCCGCCCGTCCACTACAACGGCACGTTATGTATTTACCTTGATTTAGGACCATGCCATAGAAATATATATGACGAATATATGACACTGACACAGAAACATATATGACAAATATATAACACTGACACAGAAATCTATATGACGAATATATAACACTGACATAGAAATATATGACAAATATATAACACTGACAGAAATATATATGACGAATATATAACACTGACATAGAAATATATATGACGAATATATAACACTAACATAGACACATATATGACGAATATATGACACGCTGTTCATAAAGGAATGTTGCTACATCACATTTATATAAAAAGTAAACACTACGTCTAGATGCATTCAGGAGTTATCTTTACTACTGATTCCTTTCTGCATATGTTAAATTAAGTCATTACCATAAGCTTCGGTGCCATTAAATTATTGGCATAAGCTTGGGTGCCATTAAATCATTGGCATAAGCTTCAGTGCCATTAAATCACTGGCATAAGCTTCGGCGCCATTAAATCATTAGCATAAGCTTCAATGCTATTAAATCATAAGCATTAGCTTCGGTACCATTAAATCAGTGGCATAAGCTTCGGTGCCATTTGTTGTACAGATTCTTAGTAATTCGAATCTGACTAAACTCTGTTAGATCCAACATTCCATTTTTCGATCGCTTTCTTCAGTTAGTGTCCGACTGCGAACATTGTTTTAAAACCTAACATACAGCATATTGCAGTCTCCACACATTGTACTGGCGTATCATCTCCACGCATCATACTGGCGTATCACAGTCTCCACACATTGTACTGACGTATCGCAGTCTCCACACATTGTACTGGCGTATCATCTCCACACATTATACTGACGTATCGCAGTCTCCACACATTATACTGACGTATCGCAGTCTCCACACATTGTACTGGCGTATCATCTCCACACATTGTACTGGCGTATCACAGTTTCTACACATTGTACTGACGTATCACAGTCTCCACACTTTGTACTGGCGTATCACAGTCTCCACACATTGTACTGACGTATCGCAGTCTCCACACATTATACTGACGTATCGCATTCTCCACACATTATACTGGCGTATCATCTCCACACATTGTACTGGCGTATCGCAGTCTCCACACAATGTACTGGCGTATCGCAGTCTCAACACTTTGTACTGGCGTATCGCATTCTCCACACATTGAACTGGCGTATCATCTCCACATATTGTACTGGCGTATCGCAGTCTCCACGCATTGTACTGGCGTATCATCTCCACACATTGTACTGGCGTATCACAGTCTCCGCACATTGTACTGGCGTATCATCTCCACACATTGTACTGGCGTATCGCAGTCTCAACACATTATACTGGCGTATCACAGTCTCCACACATTATACTGGCGTATCGCAGTCTCCACACATTGTACTGGCGTATCACAGTCTCCATACATTGTACTGGCATATCGCAGTCTCCACACATTGTACTGGCGTGTCGCATTCTCCACACATTGTACTAGCGTATCGCAGTCTCCACGCATTGTACTGGCGTATCGCAGTCTCCACATATCTCACAGTTATTGTGACAGTTTATGACTATATCTAAAGGTTATTCTGTGAGGGGTTTTACAAACTAATTGATGAATGTGGATTAATCCATTAAAATGTTGGTTTAATGGACGATCAATGCGCCATTAATTGCAACAGGCAGGCGTACCTATATTGTTTGGCTAAACGTGTAAATGATATATATTGTTTCCGATGTGCCACTACATGTGCTTGACTAATTGTTTTTTGTTTTTTTTAAATTGTAGGTCTAGTCGGGGACTTGCGATTCTCCTCAGTTAGTCAGTGTTTTTTGTAGTCCTAGCTGGGGATATGCAATCCAAGTCAATTAGCCATAGCTTCTCTTTTATTTTCTATTTTTTTAGGCCTAGACAGGAACCCGCGATTGCCGTTAATTAGACAGTGATTTATTTAGGCCTTGCTGGGAATCATGATTACCCGGGGTGGTGGTGGCGGGTATATGTAGGGGCGGGGGGGGGGGGGGGAGATAGAGATTTTCTGATTACATCAACGAATAAATTGACAACACCAGTACTTGCAATCTCGAACCTCAGAAAACATAATTTTGTAATCCAATTTGATATACAAACACATCAAAGTCAACAATGATGTATCTTATATTTCATTACATGCGCTAGCATTTAGTGCCAAAGCGATTGATACGGCCTGTGCATATTAGATGAAGTAGCAACACGAAACATGGAATCTGGAGATTTAATAGTATCAAAAGTCCATTAGCCTAGTTATGGACTTCTGGTAGTATATATGATCAGTTTCAAGTAATGTTGTATGCATGTTGTAATGAGCCACATAAGTAACTGGATATATTCGTTCAAGATGTATTATCACTTGCCTTCTAATCCATGACGACTATATATATATATATATATATATTCCACTAATAGATTTTTATTAATCAGTGTTGCCTAGGAACTTTTGTGAAATAGTTCATCAAGGACCAAAGATTCATTGTTTTCTTTGAAAATGCTTACTTACTATCTTTTTTTAAAATAAAAAATGAAGTACATGTATATATGACATCTAAACAAACCATGTGTTTCATGGAACATATGTATATCTGCTGAGAACGTCAACTTAACTATTATATACTTTAAAAGAGGAAACTAGTGTCCCAGAATAATTATCCAAAAGTCTCTCGCCTCGACGGACTTTTCATTGATGGAATGGGATGGGATTAGTCCAACTTTCAAGAACTAAGTTTCTTTTTTTTTTTTTTTTTTTGCTTCTAATATTAATGGTTATTTAGAGATTTTGAACTGACTAAGCCCCAAACCAGTGTGATCAGTGGTAAAAGTCAATGATTGTGTTGTTAATAGACTATGCAGCTTATTTAATAAAAGTGAAGCTCTTGTGAATATCACTACAAACGTAATTCCGTTATGTGAATACATGCATTTAGGAAATTAATTACAGTAGAAAAACATCACCCTTTAAAAATACAGGCATTTAGGAAATTAATTACAGTAGAAAAACATCACCCTTTACAAATACAGGCATTTAGGAAATTAATTACAGTTGAAAAACATCACCCTTTACAAATACAATACTAGTAACCGCAATTGAACGGCTATAGAGTAAATTACAAATCAATAATGTCATGGGTATATTACGACGCATATTGGTTTGTTTTGGTGACCCGAATTTATTTTGTCCGTAAGAACCCCGATGGTTTATGTTACCTGAATATATCTTGTGCGTGAGAACCCCTATGGCTTAATAAAAAAAAGGTGGATCGGGGGGAGGAGGGGGAGATCTGGTGCCCCCCCCCCCCATAAAAATGCGCGCGAAACGACGGGAACGTTTCATAGGGTAAGTTTTCGGTATAGTGAGATGGTTAAAAGTATCCACTGGAAACGCTTAAAATGCAGGAGCTTTCGGGGGCTTAGCCCACTGGTTCCCCACCAGGGGTTCCGCCCCACTGACCCCTCGCCATCTTGTTTACGCTCCACCTCAACCATATGTCTGGATCCGTTCCTGGTATTTCTTGTAGGAGTCTGGGAATTCATGGTCGTAGCCTTGGACCCTGTGAATGATATATAAACTAAGCTCGACCACTGACTTAAATAAATACATTTTATGATGCACAATGCGCGCAATTGCAATTCCCATCAATCATACTCATATCATACACATACATTTGTGAACCTATTATTCCATACTCTTGCATGCACACACCCACACGCTATTGTTAGACCTGCCAAATGAAGACCTCCATTGTGTTGCTTTAATTTGTTACGACTCTATGGTCTAAGAAAAATGTAACAGAAAGAAAGTGAAACCAACAAATCAAGTAAAAAAATCAACAAGCAATTTAATACTAGATAATTAAAATGAAAAATCAAAAAGTCACTTACAGTAATGTGTTTTGAAATCCTAATAATCCAATAAGAATGATTTTTCTAATCACAAGTCCTAAATATAGAATGTTCCGAATTCACGGCTGTGTCCTTGAATGTTATGATGTGCTAATGGTCTCCAAAGTCCTGATGTACTAGAAATCTTGATGTGCTGATGTCAAAATGAAGTATTCCAAAATCTCTGAATAAGTTCAGTTAAATTCCAAAATCATCAATTAAAAATCCAAAATCCAAAAGTTTGTGAGCACTGTTATAATCCAATGAATATTTAAAATAATTCCTCTCTTAGAATTTGTACTGAATTTTCACAACTGTAATAGCTCTTTACAAGACTGATGGTAATGTCAAAACTGAATAAATGTCCACCAAACATGGCATATATAAAGATTGATCACATGACAGAATGTTCTAGAATATGAGTCATCTTAATGGAATTTTTACTTGTAAACAAAAATTCAACCTTGACCTTCAAATTGAGAAAACATATTGATCAAAACAACCTAATTCAAGGACACTAGTTAAACATGTTTTTCCTGATAACATTAAGATTTAAGCAAATATTAAAGTGAAGAAACATTTATAATTTCCTAAAATATTTATAATATTATATAAACATCATACATAACAAATTGATTTATTGTCCTCAGGTTCTCATTTGTACGGAATAAAAGCCACAATCCAATTGAGGATCTTTTGTTCCTACTTGGTACCTCTTCTACTCTTTAATATTGTAATAATTGCTCTATTGTATGTATCCTAGATTGGCAGGTTTCACACACACACACACACACACACACACACACACACACACGTTTGTTCTCGCAGGCAGTGAAACACGCGTCATATGAGAAGTGGTAGGCAGAATGAATGGATGAAAAAAGCGATGTCCAATCCCTGACCTTTATCTACACTCAGTCATAAGTCCTTCACGGTCTAATTTATAACTCATGCAATGCTGTTTTTCTTTCCACACCGTCAATTTGCAAGTAATTAATTTATAACACCAATGCTGGGCATTGTCCGTTAGTTTAAGATAACTGTTTTCAGCATGTGAATAACCCAGATGCAATTTTTGATCAATGGACCGTTTAGTTCTGAGTGAGATGGGCCAATTGACGAGGACAAACATTGATTTATTGATATCGATAAACAGGATTTTGGTTTTGTGGCAGTTTTGTCAGACCATGTCCACATAAACATTCTGCCACACAAAAATCCCCTATCAATACAATTGTAAGATTTTGTATGATACAAAAACTTACAATTTATACTTAATCTTTTGCTAAAGTGTAGTTTTTCTCTCCTGTGGAAATGTAAACATGTGTAGAGTTTGTCTCTCATGTGGTAACGTAAATAAGTGTAGAGTTTGTCTCTTATGTGGAAACATAAATAAGTGTCGAGTTTGTCTCTCATGTGGAAACGTAAATATGTGTAGAGTTTGTGTCACATGTTGAAACGTAAACATATGTAGACTTTGTCTCTCCTGTGGAAACGTAAATTAGTGTCGAGTTTGTGTCTCATGTGGAAACGTAAACATGTGTTGAGTTTGTCTCTCTTGTGGAAACGTAAATAAGTGTAGTTTGTCTCTCACATAGAAACATAAACATGTATAGAGTTTGTCTCTCCTGTTGAAACGTAAATAAGTGTAGATTTTGTGTCTCATGTGGAAACGTAAATAAGTGTAGATTTTGTGTCTCATGTGGAAACGTAAATAAGTGTAGAGTTTCTTTGTTTCTCTGGAAACAATAGCAAGATAAAAAGGCCATTAAAATATAAACTGTTGTGGGGTTTTTTTTGGTAGTTGAAAAACATGATTTTTGTACAGAAGAACCATATATTCAAATCATATACACCGAGTCAAAAGCAATATAATATAGATTTTACATAACTTCTTTCAATCATATACACCGAGTCAAAAGCAATATAATATAGATTTTACATAACTTATTTCTCAAAATAAAATCACAGAAATTGTTGCTTGTTCATGTTTTAATGTCAATTATTCTGCATTGCTCCTACTAATTCGTTAAATTTAAATAAATGATATCCCCCTGGACAGGGTTCCATTTCTAAAGAAATTTATGTCAATATAGTTAACTTAATTAAGACTAATAAACCTTTATTTCATGTGACCTGTGAAAGTATCAAATATATGTTGCTAATATAATGTTGCCTGAATCAAACCTATATTTATAGCAGACGGGTAAAATAGAAAGAAAAAAAATGAAAAAATGGTTTCACGACATTTTAATTTTTATAAATTGTGGTAGACATGTACTAGTTCTTACACACCTACTTCCTCACAATTCATCCGGAAACACTCAATTATGCATCGTCGCAAGCAAAGGGCGATAATCCGCTTCGCTTCTTTATCACCTGTGGCAATCTCTTTTTTAAATGAACATGCATAAACCAGCTTAACCAATCACTGCAAGCGCGAGTACAGTTTTCTCGCCATTACTATCCCACATGACCTTTCAAGCTGTTTGAATGAGCCAATCAAAGCTTCTCTTCCAAGCACGGTCACTTATCGATGGATATAACGGGCACTTTCGATTATGTCTAGGAGAGTGATACATTGTGTTGCTGATGACGTATATCGTTTTATGCGTACTCATGAAAAACGAGGAAATCTCAGCACAGGCAGCCACGGGTAATAAAGAAGTATACCGGATTATCGCCCGTGGCTTGCGACGATGTTACTTATGTCGGTAGGCTAACATTTGCCAGTTTCCCGTAAAAGTATCCGATATGAAGCTAAGGGTTTTCTCGTATAATTGGGAAAGTCGAATGTGAAAATAAACGCATCGAGTGCAACTTTTAAAAAAAATAGCAGATAAAGTTTACATAACGAAATACATTATATTGGTACTATGAGTACAATGTCTGATTGGCTCCAGGCTATTATGGCGATGACAGTAAATTCAGAGATAAATCTTGAGTTAGAATGAGAAGTGCCCAGAGTTCGATACAGATTGTGCACATATATTATAAGCTATACGATAATAGAAAGTTGACTAATCATTTTTAAATACTGACTAGATGTCTGAATCTGATTGGCTGGCTTGTAGCAGTATTCTGTTATTAGACGGTTCAAGCACGAAAACTTGGATTACAATCCGCTACAAAGTGAAAAGCGAACAAGTACAAAATACAGACGTCATTGAACCGTCTGATCTAAACATAGGAAAGTAAGCTGTAAATTCTCGTTGTGGCTATTGGATAATTATGATCAATAATGCAACAGAGACAAGACAAATTATTCTTTATTGTATAAGCTAATTGCCTCACCGATACGAATTTAATTTACTTGCATTATTACTGGAGCTAATGTCACCAAGGTGCGAATCAAAACATGTATATGTCTGTGGAATGTAATTAATGTGTTTATCTTATGTTGAAAAGTAATCGTGTGATTTAGGGGATGCGATTTTAGCATACTGCTCTGTACAATGTTTGTCAGATTCATGGAATTCTTTTCAGGATGTTGCTCAGAGTTCTGACAGTTCCTGGTCTAATGTTATATATATATATATATATATATATATATATATATATATATATATATATATATATATATATATATGTGTGTGTGTGTGTGTGTGTGTGTGTGTGTTAAAACATATGTTCACAAGGTAATAATTTGTCCTTATTGTAAAGTCTCGCTATGCAAAAGTCGGTGCTTTCTTTTTAAATTCGTATAAAACATTTAGTAAGTTAAGGTGAGGCTGGTTTATGAATAGATATTTGCCTGGTGCTCACAAAGTAAAAAATCAAAGCACAAAATCATCTCCGCGCCTCTCTCTCTCTCTCTCTCTCTCTCTCTCTCTCTCTCTCTCTCTCTCTCTCTCTCTCTGCATGTAGAGAAAGCAGGAAATAAATGACTGCTTACATCCAAATTATCAAAAATTGCAAGGTTAAGTTCTCTTTCTGCATCTTTCCTATTTTTCATTACTTTTACTTACTTGACATGTTGTCGTTATAAGAATGGATCAAAGTCTCTGTACGGTTTGGAGGTATTCATGTCACTATGACATGAAATTAGTTCTTGTTCTTTCCTGAAAATGAACTGAAGTGAAACAGGGTTATGTTCTTTTTATAGGCTTTCATCCAAATAAACAAAGGTGCAGTTATTAAAAACGATACTACAAAAATTTGAAATCTTTGGATCGGCTTGCAAATATTTAGCAGTGGACTGCTGTGTGAACATGATGTTCTGAATATAGCTAAATATATCTGCAGAAGGTTGGGATGATAATTAATGATTTTTGCATGTTTTTTTTTTTTGTTTTTTTTTTTGTTATACCTCATCACGACGATGATTGGGTCACAGAGTGTTACCCTCGTCGTCCGTACGTCTGTCCGACACTCTTTGGTTAAAGGGACTCTTTACGTTTTTTCTTATTGACTTTTGACATAGAAAAATTGCTTGGAAACGACCTAACGTCTAGTGAATTATAATACGTTACGAAGCTTATGTTATTTACACTATTATGAAATAAATTATAGCAAAGTTCTAGTGTCAAAAAAATATTAAACATTTAACCTACATTTGTTCCGACATATGCCGAATGTAATCGTTGTTGGGCGAATGGTCGCTCCGGGCGCACTCAGAAAGAAATAAACAAACCAGCACATGTATTCTTAAAATACCAACGATATTAGTTTTGACCTATAATCAAAACCATATGAATGGATTTCATTACCTAGAATAGACCTAATTTCGATGAATATTGGATCTCAGGTGTACATAACATAATTGTCATATACTTAATTTTAATGAATACTGGATCTCATGTGTACAGAACATAATCATCATCTGCATTATTATACCTGGTACTGACGATAATACACAGAACGCGTGCAATATACACATAAATGCTGAACTCAATTAATGTATCGTTGTATTTCACTCAAACCTTTATACGCGCCGATACCTGTGGACCGCCAACCAATAATATCGCTGGCAATGGTGTAGGATCACGTGATTTACAGGAGTATTGGCAGATATCAGACTTTAGCTCCAAATGTCCGTCACCTTTTCGACTGCCAATTTATATCATATACAAATTCAAATCGTCATAGTGTATATATATATATATATTACAGAAATATTTGGTCTCTTTCGCTCCTTCTTCAATCCATATAGCTCTAGCCCTCACCCTTACCCCAATCTCTACTCACCCTTACCCCAATCTCTAGCCCTCACCCTCACTCCAATCTCTAACCCTCACCCTCACTCCAAGTTCTAGCCGTCAGCCTCACTCTAATCTCTAGTCCTCCCCTCATTCCAAGCTCTAGCTATCACCCTCACTCAAGCGCTAACCCTCACCCTCACTCCATCAATCTTTGTCTTCTTAATATCATCCAACTCTTTCTAATTTTCGTCTAGTTTTGGTAATTCATTCACACCATTGATCTCATCTAAAATTGCAAATACTGGTGTCTGAAATTATTTGATTTTCATGCGGATACTAGATCTTTGTTATTAAACACTTTATAATTGTATAATTATTTGATTTTCATGCGGATACTAGATCTGTGTTATTAAACATTTTACAATTGTATAATTATTTGATTTTCATGCCGATACTAGATCTTTGTTATTAAACACTTTACAATTGTGTAATTAATAGAAAGTTCATAACTTTTGTGATTGGACTTTTTATATCAGAATTCCTTAAAAATAAGTCAGCAGTCCCTTACAGGCACTGTATTGGTGCATCCGTGTTCCACGAATACATTTATACTTTTTAAAAGTTTAAACAATTGGTAAATTTAGAATAGTTGATTTGAAAGTTTATTATGGTTTAGATCACTTGGAACAAACTCCCCACGACCATCATGCTCTCTCTTTTTGTAAGTAGATGCTTGTTTACAATAAAAATGTACACATGTTCATGCCGTTATGCATTATTAGGTATGATTACCCGCATTATTAGGTATGATTACCCGCATTTTTAGGTATGATTACCGGCAAGTAAAACAAAATTAAAAACATACGAGTACGACAGCGTTATTTGTAAGTAAGGTGCAAATCGATAAAGGTAACAAATCCAGTTATATTGAGATAATAACCTTTATGCTCCGATCAGTTGGAGTCCATGTATGTCTCATAATAACCTTTATGCTCCCATCAGTTGGAGTCCATGTATGTCTCATAATAACCTTTATGCTCCCATCAGTTGGAGTCCATGTATGTCTCATAATAACCTTTATGCTCCCATCAGTTGGAGTCCATGTATGTCTCATAATAACCTTTATGCTCCCATCAGTTGGAGTCCATGTATGTCTCATAATAACCTTTATGCTCCCATCAGTTGGAGTCCATGTATGTCTCATAATAACCTTTATGCTCCCATCAGTTGGAGTCCATGTATGTCTCATAATAACCTTTATGCTCCCATCAGTTGGAGTCCATGTATGTCTCATAATAACCTTTATGCTCCCATCAGTTGGAGTCCATGTATGTCTCATAATAACCTTTATGCTCCATCAGTTGGAGTCCATGTATGTCTCATAATAACCTTTATGCTCCCATCAGTTGGAGTCCATGTATGTCTCATAATAACCTTTATGCTCCCATCAGTTGGAGTCCATGTATGTCTCATAATAACCTTTATGCTCCCATCAGTTGGAGTCCATGTATGTCTCATAATAACCTTTATGCTCCCATCAGTTGGAATCCATGTATGTCTCATAATAACCTTTATGCTCCCATCAGTTGGAGTCCATGTATGTCTCATAATAACCTTTATGCTCCCATCAGTTGGAGTCCATGTATGTCTCATAATAACCTTTATGCTCCCATCAGTTGGAGTCCATGTATGTCTCATAATAACCTTTATGCTCCCATCAGTTGGAGTCCATGTATGTCTCATAATAACCTTTATGCTCCCATCAGTTGGAGTCCATGTATGTCTCATAATAACCTTTATGCTCCCATCAGTTGGAGTCCATGTATGTCTCATAATAACCTTTATGCTCCCATCAGTTGGAGTCCATGTATGTCTCATAATAACCTTTACGCTCCCATCAGTTGGAGTCCATGTATGTCTCATAAAAAGCTTTACGCTCCCATCAGTTGGAGTCCATGTATGTCTCATAATAACCTTTACGCTCCCATCAGTTGGAGTCCATGTATGTCTCATAATAACCTTTACGCTCCCATCAGTTGGAGTCCATGTATGTCTCATAATAACCTTTACGCTTCCATCAGTTGGAGTCCATGTATGTCTCATAATAACCTTTACGCTCCCATCAGTTGGAGTCCATGTATGTCTCATAATAACCTTTACGCTCCCATCAGTTGGAGTCCATGTATGTCTCATAATAACCTTTACGCTCCCATCAGTTGGAGTCCATGTATGTCTCATAATAACCTTTATGCTCCCATCAGTTGGAGTCCATGTATGTCTCATAATAACCTTTATGCTCCCATCAGTTGGAGTCCATGTATGTCTCATAATAACCTTTATGCTCCCATCAGTTGGAGTCCATGTATGTCTCATAATAACCTTTATGCTCCCATCAGTTGGAGTCCATGTATGTCTCATAATAACCTTTATGCTCCCATCAGTTGGAGTCCATGTATGTCTCATAATGTATATTGTATACGATTTGATGATATCCAGATAAGGCATTCCCAACATTTGAAATCTGGGTTTTTGAGTGCGAATTGTGAAAATGAGGATAAATTGAACGTTTTTTTTCTTACCGTTAAATTCACATGAAATTTCTATTAGAACAGGTTACACAGAGAGAAAGAAAATCAATAGCATAATGATGTTTACATTTTCCTTTGATCTTCTCTTAAAAACTTCCTTAATTGGAATTCCTAACTAGCACTGTTGTCGTGATAATATGACTATTTATATGGTGTTTGTTCCGTTTTAAAGCATCTGGTATATGTGTGGGATAAAAGTGCATGTTTTGTTCAGATAATCTAAAGGCATTTTATGGGTGTGTCCATGCAACACACACATGCATCGCGTTTTCACATGTACACAACCTTTGCGAATGATTCTTTTAGATACAAGACAAAAGTGAAAAGCTGAAAAGGACCTAAAATGTAGTCATTCTATTGAATACAATTAAAAAATTATTTGCATGATAAAAATACACGTCCACATTAACTTTCTGAGCGACGAAACGTGGTCCGCAGCTAGTCTAAAGCAAGTACAATGTTATAACAGATTCATTGATTACATAACAGTATAATATGTGTAATTTGATAACAAACAAGACAGTTATGTCAATATTTGTTTCAGTAGGTAGGGTTGTTATTTCAAAAGCGATCAATGGTCAATAATATGCCAGTAATATAAGAAGTGATTGCTAAAGACCATGCTCTCTCCCTTTGGGTGTAATACAAACTTTTGTGGTGTTCAAATCTTCTAAGCCCAGGCATATGGGGGTTTGTGAGTACTGTTCACTAATTTAAATGATAATATATTATTTCTCATTATTTTATCATCTATGTGGAAGGTATTTAATGGGGTTATCCTCACTTTGCTAAAGGTCGTGCTGGAGAACTGAAGGTATATATGTATTTATATATATATATATATATATATATATATATATATATATATATATATATATATATATATATATAATATATATACAATACTCAGTCACCATAAGGCCCTTTGTTATAACACGGTTCTTGGTTAAATGTAGATGCATATATTCAAATTGCATTACTAAAATAGATTTCGTCAAGACTTCATTGATTCACCTGGATTTGCTATAATAGTGATGTTCTTATCAAAGTCGACTTTCTGCTACTTTCAGTATCTGAAATCTTGAAATCTTGAGATATCGAACTGCTACTTTCAGTATCTGAAATCTTGAGATATCGAACTGCTACTTTCAGTATTTGAAATCTTGAGATATCGAACTGCACTTTCAGTACTTGAAATCTTGAGATATCGAACTGCTACTTTCAGTATTTGAAATCTTGAGATATCGAAAGTTATGTACGAGATGAGGCCATAAGATTCAACGTGAGGATATGCCAGGATTTCATCGGCAAAAAATGATATTCACAAAAGTAAACGAATGTATAGTATGTTAAATCAAACATTGATGCACGTGCTTCTGCGAACAAAAATAATAGCCTGCAATAACCCGTATCATACAACAGCCAGCAACAACCTGCACCATACAATAGCCTCAAATAACCCGCACCATATAACATCCAACAATAACCAGCACCATATAACATCCTGAAATAACCCGCACCATATAACAGCATGCAATAACCCGCACCATATAACAGCATGCAATAACCTGCACCATATAACAGCATGCAATAACCCGTACATATAACAGCATGCAATAACCCGCACCATATAACATCCAACAATAACCAGCACCATATAACAGCATGCAATAACCCGTACCATATAATAGCATGCAATAACCTGCACCATATAACAGCATGCAATAACCCGCACCATATAACAGCATTCAATAACCCGTACCATATAACAGCATGCAATAACCCGCACCATATAACAGCATGCAATAATCCGCACCATATAACAGCATGCAATAACCTGCACCATATAACAGCATGCAATAGCCCGTACCATATAACAGCATGCAATAACCAGTACCATATAACAGCATGCAATAGCCCGTACCATATACGAGCCTGTAATAACCCGCACAATACAACAGTATGCAATAACCCACACTGTATATGTATGATATATAACGCCAATAGGAAGTGAATGGCATAAGCATAAGTACTGACAGTAAAAATGATATAGATGATTTTTCCTGCTAAAATATTGACTAAGTAACTTCGAAAACTTGTCATAAGTCTCTTTCTACATATTGTTTCAGTTTAAATATTTTTTAAGTTAAGCCTGTTTAAAACGAATCGAACAGCAATAGAAACCAGTTATCAGTTACATTTCAAATCACAAGAAATTATGTATTCCATATTTTAACCATATCAGGCGCCAGTTTCAACAACATTAATCTTAACGTTAACTCGAAACTTAAGACAGTTTACCATTATTATTGTAGAATGTCATTTTGTATTTTCAGAAACATACGTTAAATGGATGATTTCCAGATTAAAAGATAGCTAAAACGTGCATCTGGTGAAACAGATATGTTTATAGATTCGAAAATAGCACTGGTATAGGGCCAAGGTCACAACAGTGAAGTAGAGGAAAGTATTTAAAATAATTCCTCAACTCAGAGTTATTACCTGAATAATTTAGGAAACACCGTCGATAGAGCATACTTGTTCTGGAAAGTCATCTTCATAAATCAAATATAAAAATGTTTGGCATAGAAAGTACTGGACTGGTTTAAACGTTTCGGCTTTAGAAAAGAAAAGTGTTTTGATGGTACTTGGTGAATTTGTTTTGTGAGAATCAAGCATTTACTGTTTAAATCTATTTATAACCATTTCTAAATGTTAATCCAACAGGTTGTTTTAAAAATACAAATTAATTGATTTTGAAGGCAAATTGCAACATGTGGTTAATACTTGCTTTAGACTAGCGTGTGCATGACTTACTTTTACTGTTTTCGAACAGCTTGACCACCGTGCATTTTACAGATGTCCTAAGCACAATATCAGTCACTAGGAGTAGCCTAATTCATGCTTGATTATCAGAGGGCAATATCAGTCACTAGAAGTAGCCTGATTCATGCTTGATTATGAGAGGGCAATATCAGTCACTAGAAGTAGCCTGATTCATGCTTGATTATGAGAGGGCAATATCAGTCACTAGAAGTAGCCTAATTCATGCTTGATTATCAGAGGGCAATATCAGTCACTAGAAGTAGCCTGATTCATGCTTGATTATCAGAGGGCAATATCAGTCACTAGAAGTAGCCTGATTCATGCTTGATTATCAGAGGGCAATATCAGTCACTAGGAGTAGCCTGATTCATGCTTGATTATCAGAGGGCAATATCAGTCACTAGGAGTAGCCTAATTCATGCTTGATTATCAGAGGGCAATATCAGTCACTAGAAGTAGCCTGATTCATGCTTGATTATGAGAGGGCAATATCAGTCACTAGAAGTAGCCTGATTCATGCTTGATTATGAGAGGGCAATATCAGTCACTAGAAGTAGCCTGATTCATGCTTGATTATGAGAGGGCAATATCAGTCACTAGAAGTAGCCTGATTCATGCTTGATTATGAGAGGGCAATATCAGTCACTAGAAGTAGCCTGATTCATGCTTGATTATGAGAGGGCAATATCAGTCACTAGAAGTAGCCTGATTCATGCTTGATTATGAGAGGGCAATATCAGTCACTAGAAGTAGCCTGATTCATGCTTGATTATGAGAGGGCAATATCAGTCACTAGAAGTAGCCTGATTCATGCTTGATTATCAGAGGGCAATATCAGTCACTAGAAGTAGCCTGATTCATGCTTGATTATGAGAGGGCAATATCAGTCACTAGAAGTAGCCTGATTCATGCTTGATTATGAGAGGGCAATATCAGTCACTAGAAGTAGCCTGATTCATGCTTGATTATGAGAGGGCAATATCAGCCAATTGCAGTAGCCTTGTTGATGCTTGATTATCAGAAGGCAATAACAATCACTGGAAGTAGCCTTGTTGATGCTTGATTATCAGAAGGCAATAACAATCACTGGAAGTAGCCTTGTTGATGCTTGATTATTAGAGATCAATATTTGATTGATTCATCTCTATGTCAGAAAGAAGCCATCTTATGTAAACTAATGATTTTCAAATCTGATTTGTGCTGAGTAAATAGAGGTATGCCTTCAGGATGTCTTTTTTTCATTAGTCTTGTGGTATACGAGTGATATTTATCAAATCCACTTACTGTAAGAACTGTAGCAACAATTGAAATAGTATAGAATTTTCAAAATTATAGTTTGATTATGTAGTATCCAACTGCTGCCCGATCCCATGGTGATTACTGTTGTCTATCATCGGGAATACGATATCTTACAGAGAAATATCAAGGCGCATCCCTTTTGATTGACCATGTTTGTTTTTTGTTCTCTTTATTTTCCAGCACATGTTCTGGATGTTCTTTTCCTTGTCAAAATGGCGTCCGATCTAATAATAGGTCTTGTATTTTCCTTGCCAACATGGCGTCTGATCTAATAATAGGTCTTGTAGTTTCCTTGTCAAAATGGCGTCCGATCTAATAATAGGTCTTTTATCTGACTTACAACCGCACTATCTGTACAGAATGAATCTTGAATTCAAGGAAAATGGTCCATGAAAATATCTCGATTAAAATCGTGTCCTTATATACAATAATGGAGGCGTATCCACATGTGGATTGTCTGATCTACTCGTTGTTTCCTTTATCTCATCAACACAGGTCTGGGATGTTTGTTTTTTTCATCGGTAGTGTTTGATTTCCTGACATGCCTATCGTGTGACTACTGACGTCAGTATCTTGGTAAAGCGAATTTTGAATTCATTTGTGGTTTTACAGCACAGCATGAGATACAAGCTAATTTAGTGCAGAGGGAATCGGAGTGAAGTGCCTTCCCAAGCGACAAACCAGGGTAGCCGACCACACATGGTAGGATTCGAACCCGCAAGAGTAGGTCACGAGTGCGGCTTACTAACCACTGAGCCACAGCCGATCCACCTTGAAGTCATGGAAACTAGTGAATGAAAATTGTACTGATTAAAGCCGTTTCTTGATCCATCTGGTTTTAAATGTACAAACTGAAATCAGCCATGATTGCAGTTTGCGGCATGTTGTTTTACTTCATAAGAGTATTAACCCCTTTGCATATCACAAATTAGATGAATATGAAGCAGGAATGTTTTCAATGTTTATTGTCATTTAAATGATGGAACGCAGAGCTCTTTACATTACTGTGATGATCATGTCATAATCGTATCGGACATTTTCTTCAATCAAATTTGACTGATGTTAGTTGGGAATTTCGTGGATTGCAGGAAACTTTGTTATGATGTCGGATTGAGATGACAATAATTTAACATCTAGGGCATAGACTGGACACTTAAATGTTGCAAATGATGTCTAAATGACAGATTGTGATGTCTCCGCAAGCCAAAAGGAGGAATGACATATCATTATTATTGCCAAGGCTTTTTAAGTATGTTTCCTGAAGTCGGCACATCATTCCTTCATGATATTGTGCTTTTATAGGAAGAGAAGGATATGGTATATTTGAAAAAATTTACATAAACGTTTGCAAGATCTTATATGAACTAATTATATTTTCCTGGTCCTCAAATGGTTTTTGTGTGCCTTTCTCAAAATATTTTGAAATGTACACACGACTTTATGATTTATTCCTTTTTATACTTACCTTTTCAATGTTTAAGTATTCAGATCACACCCTAGATGTTTAATAGCTGTCATTTCAGTCCTACATTTTAGCAAGATTTACTGCATGACACAAAATTCTCCACTAGCAATCCGTCTAGCTTATTTTTATGTCACTACGTATTACCTCTTCAATTTTTATTTCGAATTATTTCTATAGTAAAACGTATGCCATTACAGTTTATTGTCTTTTTTTTACCTTTGCACTTGCATCACACGAGAAAACTTGTTGTCGATGACATTGATAATAGTTTTATCTTCATTAAAATGTTTTAATTCACGATTAAAAATTCATATTGCGTAGCGGAATCTTAATAGAAATGTGTAAGAGAATTCATTGTAGCAAGTTTAAATAGCCGAATGTAACACGTTGTTAAAATAGAAGAATGTACCATGATAATAAATACATTTAGGGCATAACTGGTTTTCTAGCATCTGCTGCTGACAGTATCTTACGAGACTGACCTTAATTGCAATCAGAACACCTCGCTTTTTTTGTTCCAAATTCCATCTTGTAAATACTTCGATAGAGTGATACAGCGAAATCGACGAAACATAGCGGAGAACTCAGTCACACACTAAAGTACGCTGTACAAAATAGATCCATGTCACAAGAATTGCGATACCTTCATAGAATTATTTGCACAAATTCAGTAAATGAAAGCTCTCTAGTGAGTTCATGCTTGAACAAAAGAAACTTTCGAATGTTTCAGCTAACAGCAAGTCATCTCAGTTAAGACGTTAAGACGTCCCTAAGGAACGCTATGATGGTGTGTGATGTGCACATGACGTCATTTGGTAAAAAAAAAAGTACATGTACGAGTGATATTTAAAACGTTCTGAATATCAGTGCGCTGCACAACAATTTTTTTTTATTAGCGAACAATACATAAGAGTATCCTCTCTGAGTGCTCCCCATGCACTTCTACACACTTTCTCAGTCTGATTATCTAATTATTAAATGCCAGTTTATATTCACTTTTTGGTATCTTGCTCATACACTGGAAAACCGCGCTTTCAACCACATGACGGCTTTTAAATCGTCTGCCCATCAACGAATCTTTAGTAACCGGATACAAAAATCACTTGTAGTTACATAATGGCTTTATGGAGGATGTGACAAAGTTTGCATGTTGTGCTCCTTTGACGGCGGATTTGTGCGCCAATGTGTTGTCATGGAGTAGATGGATAGCTCGGGCACCTTTGCGCGGGCGGGTTCTTCAGTAGTGTTCCACAACTTCTGGTAACACTTCGGAGGCACAAAAATGTCCAGTGATACTAGTAGAGACGGCACAGGTACCTGGATGACCTGGCTTTTTCATCGAAAAATAATACGTGTAGAACTCTCTTGACAGTCCGACTACGTCGAGCGATTTTTGGTCTCTGCTGGTTTTGTCCGATTCAAACTTCAACATTTTCTCTTGAATCGGGTTTAAAAAAGTAAATCCATGTTTCATCACCTGTGACAAGCTCATTCAAACGTATCCGGTTAATGTTTACATATTTGGCGAGTAACTGTTTGGCGATTTCAACCCGATTCCAATTCTATTTTTGATCAGCCGTCAACAAGTGCGGGACCCATTTTGCACAAAACGTTTTGAACTTCCAATGAGTCTTTAATATATTAAAACATCTAACGAATTAATGCACGCAATAATATAAATATATGTACTGAGCATTTGGATCAATCGCCCCTTCACAGCAGCCAATTCCCATTGACCAATCGCAGAAAACAGTCTTCCAGAACGTGGGTCATCTTCCATAGATTGGCGATCATCTTTAAAACGATGAACCCACCTCAGAATTGTAGAACATTAGAGAATTACATCCGTAATCGTTATCCAAGTCGGCCTTGATATCCGTAATCGTTATCCAAGTCGGCCTTGATATCAGTCGGAGAGTACACTAAGAGCGCCCGGATTTTGCAGAATGCTTTTTGCACAGTAAGAGAATTGTTCTCCTTCTCCTACATATTTACGTCACTGCCATCTACCTATGATACGCCACACTCATACATCTACCTATGATACACCACACTCATACATCTGCAGGTGTCTGGCGTGCTGGACGTTATTTTATCTATCTATTGTCATTAAATTTATTGACAGGTTCAAAGAAACAAAAAAAAAAAAAAATTAAAACAGAATATTTAGAACGACGATGTCATTACTACCGAAGTTTAATTCTTTTGAGGTTGCTTGGATTCTGGTTTACAAATGAAAACATCACAAATGACAACTTGTGAATGTGTTCATGCTTATTTTCAAGGCGCCAGATTCTGGTTTATTTAAGTGGTATTTGATCATCGTACGGTTGTTTCTACTCTACTAGAAACGATATGTTTCATACACAACTTAATTAAATAGACTCGTAGCTGATCTGACATTTTAGGAACTTGTCTGACATGAAACTATCTTTTATCTTCTGTGAACTAATGTTGAAAATAATGGCATTTTATTGAATATATTTTATTTGCTATCCCTGCGTCAGATATGTCAAAAATGAATCAGATGAAAACATAATTCATCACATTGCTTGTGTTGAATTGATGCCTTGTATGGTTTCCTGCAAAAACATGCATGAGGTGCTGGTTTTAGTAATCATTATAATTATGTGTCTAGACGGTGTGTATTTCATTATCAATTTGAGAACTTATCACTGTATCGTCACGTGATGTAAAAAACATTTTTGACTTTTTTTCAGTAAAGGCACTGTGCCATGCAAACAGTCCATACACGCAAATACCATCACTTGTACGTTATATATATATATATATATATATATATATATATATATATATATATATATATATATATATATAAATATCTATCTATCTATCCCTGAGTTACAATTTATATAGCAAATAACATTCTTTCTAAATGCACCGGATCTTTGAGAGATCGTTATTGTCAAGGAAACATTACAGAGGAAACAAACATCACAAAGCACGGCGCAGAAACGAACATGTCAAAGCACGGTTCAGTAATGCCCTTTTTTTTAATACGTACGACACAAACAAACAACAATTACAAACACAAAAACATAAACAAAATATATATTTACATACTTTTGGGTTATGGAAACCAAACGCAAAGCATATAATACTAATATAGGCTTTAAAAAAAGCAAAGCACTGTATTGTGTATACATTGAACTATTTACATTTTGGCAAATCAAGTATTTCAATTTAGCCTGAACACTCTTATGTGTTTAATTTGCTTGCCCACATGTCACCTATTTTACTGACTGAAACAAAGAAAATGTAACATATGGTAGTGATGATGATGGATGACCACCCAAACTTTGTTCCATATAACATTTTTATTGTATAGTTATATTTCAAAATGTAAAGATAGGGCGCTAACAAATTTAAGAATGAGATGATATGTATGTATGTATGTATGTATGTATGTATGTATGTATGTATGTATGTATGTATGTATGTATGTATGTATGTATGTATGTATGTATGTATGTGTGTGTATGTATATATGTATGTATGTATGTATGTATGTATGTATGTATGTATGTATGTATGTATGTATGTATGTATGAGCGTTTAATAGGACTTCAGCGCAATAATGACTATATGGTACCAATTAAAATTGAAAAACCAAGAATTGCACAAAGCCCTAGAAAGATAATCCCTTCCAACTAAACGTAATCCTGAAGATGAAAATGTGTTTCTATGGAAATGGGTTTCTGACGTGCTTCCAAAAATTCATAAATCAACGTGCGTCAGATATTCCAAGTCAAAGTGCACCACGAGCTATATCCAAATATAGGTACTTTATCTGAATTGCTTTAATTTAGACGGTGCTCCTGTACTTAGATGTGTAGAGAATGGTTTGCAATGTTGGATCTCATTTTTCCAACAAATCATCAATAAATAATTAATAAGTCAAAATATGCTGCTGCATTTTTAACCGCGGTTCCATTCTTTCTCTTTTTGCTTCTTCGATGTTACTACTACTACTACTACTACTACTACTACTACTACTACTACTACTACTACTACTACTACTACTACTACTACTACTACTACTACTACTACTACTACTACTACTACTACTAATACTACTACTACTACTACTACTACTAATACTACTACTACTACTACTACTACTAATACTACTACTACTACTACTACTACTACTACTACTACTACTACTACTACTACTACTACTACTACTACTACTACTACTAATAATAATAATAATAATACTACTACTACTACTAATACTACTACTACTAATACTACTACTACTACTACTAATACTACTACTACTACTACTACTACTACTACTACTACTACTACTACTACTACTACTACTACTACTAATACTACTACTACTACTACTACTACTAATACTACTACTACTACTACTACTACTAATACTACTACTACTACTACTAC